>JAFMSR010000011.1:28919390-28995354 GCA_022818135.1 Saxidomus purpurata
CATAATTTATTACAACACTGTATAAAAGACCTACATTGGGTTGATCTACTCACGAAGTGACATCTATCTTGTAACATAGTTCAATTACAGAACTGTATAATAAACCTACGTTGGGTGGATCTACCAATGAAATGTTGACATCTATCTTGTTACATTATTCCGTTACAACACGGTTTAATTACTCAACGTTAGGGGGTGGATCTACTTATAAATATCGACATCTATCTTATTTCATTAGTCTTAAATACCTCCGTGTAATAGACCTACGTAAAGTGGATCTACTCATGAAATTTTGAGATATCTAGTTGCATTAAGCTGATACACCGCTGTATAACAGACCTACGTAAAGTGGATCTACTCATGAAAGTTTGAGATATCTAGTTGCATTAAGCTAATACACCGCTGTATAACAGACCTACGTAAGGTGGATCTACTCATGAAAGTTTGAGATATCTAGTTGCATTAAGCTGATACACCGCTGTATAACAGACCTACGTAAGGTGGATCTACTCATGAAAGTTTGAGATATCTAGTTGCATTAAGCTAATACACCGCTGTATAACAGACCTACGTAAGGTGGATCTACTCATGAAAGTTTGAGATATCTAGTTGCATTAAGCTGATACACCGCTGTATTACAGACCTACGTAAGGTGGATCTACTCATGAAAGTTTGAGATATCTAGTTGCATTAAGCTGATACACCGCTGTATAACAGACCTACGTAAGGTGGATCTACTCATGAAAGTTTGAGATATCTAGTTGCATTAAGCTAATACACCGCTGTATAACAGACCTACGTAAGGTGGATCTACTCATGAAAGTTTGAGATATCTAGTTGCATTAAGCTGATACACCGCTGTATTACAGACCTACGTAAAGTGGATCTACTCATGAAAGTTTGAGATATCTAGTTGCATTAAGCTAATACACCGCTGTATTACAGACCTACGTAAGGTGGATCTACTCATGAAAGTTTGAGATATCTAGTTGCATTAAGCTGATACACCGCTGTATTACAGACCTACGTAAAGTGGATCTACTCATGAAAGTTTGAGATATCTAGTTGCATTAAGCTAATACACCGCTGTATAACAGACCTACGTAAGGTGGATCTACTCATGAAAGTTTGAGATATCTAGTTGCATTAAGCTGATACACCGCTGTATAACAGACCTACGTAAAGTGGATCTACTCATGAAAGTTTGAGATATCTAGTTGCATTAAGCTAATACACCGCTGTATTACAGACCTACGTAAAGTGGATCTACTCATGAAAGTTTGAGATATCTAGTTGCATTAAGCTGATACACCGCTGTATTACAGACCTACGTAAAGTGGATCTACTCATGAAAGTTTGAGATATCTAGTTGCATTAAGCTAATACACCGCTGTATAACAGACCTACGTAAGGTGGATCTACTCATGAAAGTTTGAGATATCTAGTTGCATTAAGCTAATACACCGCTGTATAACAGACCTACGTAAGGTGGATCTACTCATGAAAGTTTGAGATATCTAGTTGCATTAAGCTAATACACCGCTGTATAACAGACCTACGTAAGGTGGATCTACTCATGAAAGTTTGAGATATCTAGTTGCATTAAGCTAATACACCGCTGTTTAACAGACCTACGTAAGGTGGATCTACTCATGAAAGTTTGAGATATCTAGTTGCATTAAGCTAATACACCGCTGTATAACAGACCTACGTAAGGTGGATCTACTCATGAAAGTTTGAGATATCTAGTTGCATTAAGCTAATACACCGCTGTATAACAGACCTACGTAAGGTGGATCTACTCATGAAAGTTTGAGATATCTAGTTGCATTAAGCTAATACACCGCTGTATAACAGACCTACGTAAGGTGGATCTACTCATGAAAGTTTGAGATATCTAGTTGCATTAAGCTAATACACCGCTGTTTAACAGACCTACGTAAGGTGGATCTACTCATGAAAGTTTGAGATATCTAGTTGCATTAAGCTAATACACCGCTGTATAACAGACCTACGTAAGGTGGATCTACTCATGAAAGTTTGAGATATCTAGTTGCATTAAGCTAATACACCGCTGTATAACAGACCTACGTAAGGTGGATCTACTCATGATATTTTGAGATATCTAGTTGCATTAAGCTAATAGTACACCGCTGTATAACAGACCTACATAAGGTGGATCTACTCATGAAATTTTGAGATATCTAGTTGCATTAAGCTAATACACCGCTGTATAACAGACCTACGTAAGGTGGATCTACTCATGAAATTTTGATATATCTAGTTGCATTAAGCTAATACACCGCTGTATAACAGACCTACGTAAGGTGGATCTACTCATGAAATTTTGATATATCTAGTTGCATTAAGCTAATACACCGCTGTATAACAGACCTACGTAAGGTGGATCTACTCATGAAATTTTGATATATCTAGTTGCATTAAGCTGATACACCGCTGTATAACAGACCTACGTAAAGTGGATCTACTCATGAAATTTTGATATATCTAGTTGCATTAAGCTAATACACCGCTGTATAACAGACCTACGTAAGGTGGATCTACTCATGATATTTTGATATATCTAGTTGCATTAAGCTAATACACCGCTGTATTACAGACCTACGTCAGGTGGGTCTACCTGTGAAATATCGAGATATATCTAGTTACATTTTTCTATTATAACACCATATTGTAGACCTACGAGAGGTTGATTTTCTCATTAAATATTGACATCTATTTAGCTACATTAGTCTAACACACCTCCGTATAATAGACCTACGTTAGGTGGATCTACTCATGAAGTATTGACATCTATATAGTTACATTAGTCCATTACAACACGGTGTAATAAACCTGCGTTCCAGAGATGGATCTACCCATGTAGTCATTACTGATTGAACTACTGGACCAAACCTCTTTGAGTATTTACAGAGCACTAAGCATGTTTTACTATTAAAAATTGTTTCGAATCCCTTTAAATTTCCATCTTGCACAAAAGAACCAAACCTGTTTGGAATCTTTAGAGAGAACTAAACATGCAACTTGTAGGCGTCTTTACAAACCTCTTTGGAACTGCGATTCTTTAATAATGCTCCTCATGATATGCACATTTCACTTCTTACATAAAACCACGGACCTGTATATAGGTCCGTGATAAAACGTAGAACTCTTTTCTTTTATTTCAATGTCATGTAATTTCAATAAACCCGACTTGAACAGTTAATAAGAACACTATTTTGCAAACTATTTCTGCAATAATTCAAACATATAAAAACAATTTTAAATCAAATACTGAAAAGGGTCATGAATATATTTCAAATAAATTAAATAAAAGCTTCATAGCGAAAAAGGTTACATGACAAAAATCATTAACAAAAGCATGCGAATAGGTGTAATGAAAATATTCTACAGTGTACGGTACGGTAAAGGTTTTTCCCATGATGTCACGGAAAGTGGATGGAATTTAATGTAAGCGGTGTTTACCAAATAAAATATGGCGGAGCCAGAACCGAAAAAACTTAAAACTGAGGATGACGATGTTCAGTTTTTTAAGAAATTCTTGCTTGAGAAAGACGATAAGACAATAACAATGTTGAGATGTGCATTACTAAACTTTGGTTCTGGCTATGGACAACTCAATTTGGCTTTCATCCGTGTAACGGCTTCAAACGCAAACTCGTCTGTAAGATTTGATAAAGCCACAATTGATACTCAATTACATGAAGTTAATTCAGATACTGTGCTTGCGCCATTGCGTTTGTTTTACATGCGTGGTTATTGTACTCTGAGAGATTTTCTCGACGTGAGTGATCCGAAGATACCAAAGAATTTGGCTGAACGGCGGGCACTAAAGCATTTGCTTCAGTTCCTAGCTAATGATGCAAACAGTAGGTATAATTTTTTAACTGTAACATAGGCTAATTCATTCAGCTTGAAAGTTTGACTCATTCTATAGATCTGATTTCTTTTAACTGTCAAACATCTAAGTTTAATTTTAAAGTGCACAGAACCAGAAAATCCGACAAGAGGAATTTTATTATGACCGTGGTTGCACGGACCTATAGACAGACCAGAACAGTAGGCGGACACTTTTTCCGGCAACGTACTTGTTGTGTCAAATCTGTCGAGATTCAGATCATCCGGTCTTCATATCTATTCAGATAAGTCCTTGCTCTAAAATTTACAGAAAGTTGTGCGTGTAAACAACGCAATGCGCATGCGCAGTCTAGCTCTGCACGAGGTACAGACACGGCCTTTAGAATTCAAACGATTTGACCAGTACGCGGACACCCTCTTGAGGGAAGAAAACTAAATCAAACGAGGAGTCTAGATCCTTGAAAAGATTTGTTAATGATTCTTTTTTAAGAATACAAGTGTTTATTTATTGAAAAAAAATTATTTCGTCCGTTTGATTTAAAAGTCACACGAGGTAAGCCATGGAAACAGAGTGAGTAGTGCGTAGTCGTACGTGTGCATAATTAAACTGATCCATCATCCATTTTCCACCTGATTCTACGTCCAGCAAAGTAAAATACCTGTTAATTTATGGATTATTGCTTTTTTCTAGAACTTGAACTATGCATCCAACAAATCAAAAGATGAAGAAAAACTTTGGAGTGTAACTGTGAAGATGCACCTTAATGATCGTCATGCAGTTCACAAATGACGCAACATTTATGACTTCGTTATGAATTTTTTATACAATTTCTTTTAAAAAGAGTTATCATCATTTAAAACTTCGAATTTTAATATAATGGGTTTTTCTTTTAACCCGATCGTTATTAATATCATCACTATATTAGCGAAAAATATGATTTGTTCACATTTACCTTTTGGGTTCCTCTCTTTTTGTTTGTTTGCCAGTTGAAAATCGGGAAATGTAAGTATACATTTATTATACCGGAAGAAGAACTAATACTGTACGAATAAAATTATGTAATATCAAAATAATGAAAGGAAGATTCTTTGATTTAGAAAACGCCGAAAATGGAAGTGTCCGCGTACTGGTAGCGTCCGCGTACTGGTCCGGTCTGTCTATACACATGGATTGGCAACTTCCGAAAATCGGTAATGCGGTATCGTAGTAAATGTTACCCGTCATGCTTTGTGCGCGCTCGGTGTTTTTCGGAAATATTCCGATTTGTGATATTCGGCAGGTGCCGCCAGACTTTACAAAATTTTCAACAAACAAAATCGATAACAGTTACGCCTTACGAAAAAAGATTAGCTTGGAATAAGACAAAAGTTGCATAAACAAAGAAAAATACAAACTATTGAGCCATACATATTGAAGTAGACACGATTCAATTTGATTTATTGTTTACGTTTTCCCCCGATAAGTTCCAAGATGGAGGACGGCGAGAAGCTTCATTCTACATCACGCTGACAAAGTTTTCAACATACAAAATCGATAAAAGTTACTGTACGCATTGCGAAAAACAGATACAGGTTGGAATGAGACTGATGTTACTTAAAGAAAAAACAAAACTATTGAGCCATAAATATTTAAGAAGACACGATTGAATTTGATTATTTTTCAAGATGGAGGACAGGTGGACGCTGGGAGTTTCCGATTTCGGCAAACCTCGGATATTGTCCATCAATGCTAAAATCTCGCATAAAATCTCGCCATACGCGATAAAAAGGTTGAACTTGTATAGAAGATACGGGAGTTGCCAATCCATGTGTATATAGGTCCGTGGTGGTTGTAATGATTTTTTAAAGTATTTCCGAAATATATCGCATTTAAACTGTTTGCACCAAGAAAAAACATTTATCTTCAAGGAAATAGCATTGCTTTACTGATTACATGTATTCAACATAAAAGAATTTGACAGAGAGACTTGGATTCCATTGTTTTCTAGTTTCACGAAAAGAAGAGGCTGCTCGTCCAGTAACCGGACGGCTAGAAATTAGTAGAATTATTTCTAGTCGTCCGGCAGCCTATACTTGTTTGTTAGGCTGGTCATCCAGAAGTCACCTGATATATGAGTAAAGTACAAGTAGCAAATCTCATAGCTTGTGTTACATGTTCAATGCTTCAAATTCAGACAATCAAAATAAATCTTGTATTATGTATGTATAAATAGGAAATCAGAATTATGTCAGTTTACTTCTAAAAATTATACAATTCCATATATGAGATCGCATTGCTAGTATATTCTGCAATGCACTACATGTAGTAATAAAACACCCAGTTTCCACCACTCTGAAATATCTGTTTTTAAACAGATCATGAGATATGAATATACAACAGTTGACTGCAAGTCATGTCAAAGTCAAAATACTTTTATTCTCTCAATCATGTATGACATGAATTAATGAGGATACTTACAGAATATTTTTAACAAGTTCAAAAGTTAACTTGACTGACAGTATTTAGGTTGTTAGTGTTACAGCGAAGTATAATTATGCTTTGTGCATTAGTGATACAAAAAAAAGTATGAACATTTAAAAAGAAGGTGAATTACAACTAAAAAAATATCAGCGTGTAAAATTGGTTTGCCTTCGGAGTTGAAAAGTTAGACAACATGACATTTTTGTAACTATACATTCACTGATTTTATTTATTGCAAATACATGTGTCTCCTACAGTTTGTTTTGTCTCAGATAGCTAAAGAATTTCAGCGTATAATCCGGTGTAAACAGGCTGCATGTCACACTAATAAAGTTCTATGCTCAAGCATTCCATAAATTATGCAAGTGAACTGCCATATTAGAATAACGGTAAGCACCACGCTGTTGCACGGTGGAAACCTACATGTTCGTTTGCAAAGCTCGCCACGTTTAGAAAACACTTCCATTGCCAATAGTTTACGTATTATATTGGACCTAATTGGATCTGACATTACTTCGACATCCTGTCCGACTTGTGAGAAAGGTATTCGCTCTGACAAATAAATCGTGGAGCTGCCACTGGATACTGAGCTTCTAAAAATACTTTAACGTAAGTACTGGTAGTAATAACGAAGATAATATTGGATTACTTCAATGATGGCAGAAACCTGGGTTTTATGAGTTTATTTACCCACCCAGTGGGTAATACAAGGGAAACCCACTTTTACTACTGTAATACTGGGTTTTATAGGCAATATTGGGTAAAACAAATCAAATGCAAAATGAGGACTCTCACCCTAAATTTTTTATGAAGTAAAGACTGCAAAACTAGTGTACCAATTGTTTGGTAAATTAATCACTGTATAATAGTACTATATAATTTTATAATCATCATTTTCTCCACCAAAAAATTATATTTATTATATAACACTTTCATCTGTGCAAATACCTAAAGGGTGATCTCGGAAAAGTTGTTAAAGTTTGTAGTTGTATTGCAATCATAAAAATTGAATCTTAAAGATTTATTTGCCCTACAATTCAGTGCTTAGCAGCAGTTTCATTAAAGATACATTGTATGCCAGTGTATTTGGATTCCAGGGAAAACACTGGATTTTGTAATGAGTGCTTTCTGATTTACAGGGAACTGGATCTCTTTAGACCACAGATTTTACAACAGAAGTTGTGAGTCAGCTGGTACTATTCAAGATGTGTATGATGGAGAATTGTATCAGCAACTCTTTTGTAAGTTACAGTTTTGTATCACCTATTTTTCAAAGAAGTGGTGAAATTTTACAACATACATGTACTTAAATATATCCCATGATGAGAACATAGTTATATATGTCAGATACATTATTTGGCTGCATACAACTACAGAGTCTATTTGCATTGGAGACCAGTGCTTTTTCAATCCTAACAAAATAATTAAACAAATTCAAAAGGAATTATAAAGTTCACGAATATTGTAGAGCGAAATTTAATCGATAGTCTGTGAAAATAATAGAAAAAGAATTATTACATATTTTTGTGTAACATGTTCATTGTTGTCTTCTAAATAAATAATATTATTTGTTTATAAACTTTAAAGGTCCTGGTTGTTTTCTTGAAAACAGTAACAACATTAGTCTCCTAGGAAACACAGATGGAGTTGCAATTTTCAATTAGGTGGTTGGTGGATAACAAGATGGCTGAAATCAGTAAGTCTCGGGGCTTCCTCTGGAAATCACCAATATTGGCAAATGTGACATATTCAGAAAAGTGGCGACACATTTTCAGAAAAGGTGAAAGGAATTTCATTGCAAAAATATGTCAATTTGCCTAAAATTTCGTGAATCTTGGTTAAAACTTTTATTAAGAAAGGTTACAAAAGAAAGTTTTAAAACATATGTCTGTTTTGGTGCTACATTCATTTAACTTCAAGTTTGACCGCTTTGCTCATATGTTTGAGAACACAATCAAAGACTTTAGGACTCCATGATGGTACCTCCGTAATTCTGTTGACCGTAGAGGATGTCGGACATTGTGAGTGTCAGTTACGTTAATATAGTTAGTGTCTTAGTTACTTAGACATGGGCAATTGTTTAATAATGAGATTTCTGTTTCAGGTGTGAAAGTTGTAAATGCCAGTAATGGCATCAGAGATGACGTAATGGTTCAGGAGGCAGAACATCTGCAGAGGGTCAGGATGGCAGAAAGGTCAGAAAAAGATCAGTGGGGTTGTTGTATAAACCATTTACGCATAGAAACTTGAACAATACTCTAAACTTATTAAATCTATGTTCATATGTTACATGTACTTTCAATACAATTAAAGAAAAAGCGTGTTCAACTTTATTACTTAATTTTGGAAATTTTGTTGGTATTCATTCAAACAGGACATTTAATGAGGCATGGAATAAAATGTTATTTAACATGCACTCATGTTGAACAAACCATTCAATGCATGCACAGACAATATTTCAGTCTCTAAAATATCCTTGCAAATTAATATCACTAAGAATCTGTGAATGTTTTCGGTTGCCATACCAACAATTTAAATAGTTAATTTTATAATTTTGCAGTAAATGCCTGACACAGCTTCAGACAGATTTGTTCCTTGTTAGCAAGGGTTCACAGCAACAATCCACAGCTGAAATGTTTGAACTTGTTCACCTCGGACATGATGTGCTCTTCAGTGGCTCAGTATTCATTAACAGGAGGGCAATTGCTACACAGCAAGACATACCAAAAACTCACAAAGAGGAACAGTTATTGTGATGTGTTTCAGTACAATGGACATCTTACGTATGGGGAAATAGAGTTTTTTATCTTGTGTAATAACAAAGGATTTGCACCAGTTGGTAAACAAATTTCATAAAAAGGATATCAAGCTAGCAACAGATGACAATACTGGTACACTAGGCCAGCATATTAAGTAAACAAACTTGATTTTTACATGATAGACAAATTCCTGAACTTCATTGAGGAAGACTGAATGCAGGAAAATAGTGCCAAATTAGATGTTTAGTTTGTATTATGTTGTTTTAGCTAAGTTATGGCAAAGTATGATTACTGAAAAATAAATGGGGAATCACATGCAAGTTTTTTCTGTATCACTCCGGTTGTGAAAATGCAGGATTTTCCCTCAGTTGAGTGTATTTTGCCCTTGAAAATATATCTGTATTTCAGACATACAACAGTTATCTTTCTCATGTATATGATAAAAAGCTATTCTTATAGAATTTAAGTTTCTTTCATGTGCTTGCATGAGGTTTGTAAAGAAATTTTATTAAAAGTGATAACTATGGCCAGACGTTATGAGCTATGACCGACATAGTTATCAGGACTGCTGAAAATTTCTGTCCACAAAGTGCCAGGGTGAGGTATAAGGATCGCAATTTCCGTCTGACATCCGTTAACATTTTCCTTCAAACAACATCTCCTCTGAAACAAATAGGCCAATGATGATATAACTTGACAGAGATGTTCCTTGCATGAAGCCTTTTCATAGTTGTTTAAATTATTCCATTCCAATCCATGCAGAACTCTGGTTCCTATGGCAACAGAATCGAAAAACTTTTCACAATCTTCTACTCAAGAAGACATCCAGACATTGATGCAATGATGTCTTCGTCATTCTGTTCTTTTGTGACTCGTACATCCCGGCCAGCAAACATGAGGTTACCATTAGAGATGTCTTGCTTGGAAAGTTATACATATAATCTTTATGCCCTCAAAGGTGGACATATTAAAATGGCACCGTCCGTCCGTCCTTGCATTTTTTGTGTCTGGGCTGTAACTTTGTCATGCATTGAAAGATGTAAAAGTAACTTGGCTCAGATGTTCAGTACATCAAGACGAAGTGTCCAATGCAACATCCCCGTCCCTACCTCAAAGGTCAAGGTCATACTTAGAGTTTAAAGGTAATGGAATCCTGTATTATTAAGCTTATATTCGTGTCGGGACTGTAACTTTGTAATGCATTGATGGATTTTAAAATAACTTGGCACAAAATTAATGTGCAGCACATCAAGACAAGGTGTCACATACAACACCCATGACCCTACGTTAAAGGTCAAGGTCACACTCAAGAGTTAAAAAGTAATGGAATCCTGTATATATGGTAACTCTGTCAAGCATTGAAGGATTTTAAAATTACATTGCACAATTGTTGAGCACATGTAGATGACATGTCACATGCGAGTCCCCCATCCTTACTTTGACAAGTAGCCTACTATCTTTAAACAAGAGGACCATAATGGCCCTATATCGCTCACCTCATCAGACAGTATAGAATCCTGTAAATATACACATGTTCATGTTCGGGCTATAACTCTGATATACATTGAAAGATCAAAAAATGAATTGGAACAAAATGTTCTGCCACATGGAGATAAAGTGTCATGCGCAAGTACCGGGTCCGCACCTGACTGAGACACCTTTCTTGGGGCTTTCGTCACTATACGAGACAGCTCTTGTTTCATTTATGAATGTGCGATGAATGGCAAGAAATGCAAAATCTAGGTTTTGTAAATTTGAAGATATATACGATTACTTTGATTACCTTCAATTTCTGTTTTTGCTTTAAACGAATAAAAGAGAAAATCAGGCTGAAAATAAAGGTTCGTTATATCCCATGTTGATATATTGTGAGTTTACTATAGTTTGCAATAGATTTATAATGTTATGAGTTAGTTTTTGAATATAGTATGTATACAACACAAAATAAATGTGTGTACAAATAATTATTATAAAATTAGAATTTAACGTCACGTAAGCCTGTTCATTTACCTGTAAAACCACTGGAAGTGCTACAATATTTCTTAATACTCCGAGTCACTTCAGACATTCTAACTTAACTCGAAGTCATCAAATTTGACTACAAGTTACTGCTTCATGCATGGAATGAAAAACTCGACACTCCGCGTTTTTAGCTCACCTGAGCACTAAGTGTTCAAAGGTGAGCTATTGTGATAGCCAGGTGTCCGTCGTCTGTTTTTTTCACTGGATCTTAATGAAACTTGGTCAGTATGACTGCCTTAATGAAATCTAGGTTGAGTTTGAATATGGGTCATCTGGGGTCATCATAGAAAAACCTTGAGTATGCAATAGAGGTTGCATTTTTCATTGTATTTTCATGAAACTTATGTCAGTATGATTGCCTTGGTAAAATCTAGGTCGATTTTGAACATGGGTCATCTAGGGTCAAAAAATAGGTCATGGGGTCAAATTATAGAAATACCATGTGTATCAAATAGAAGTTGCATTTTTCATTCTATCTTCATGAATTTTACAGGTGACATTCACAACCCAATCATCATGTAAATTGGTCAAAAGGTTTGCCTTGTCAAGATCAAACAGAATGTTTTTGTTTATGATATATAGGTTAGAGTGGAAATTTGGTCACAAATTGTCATAAGTCTCAGGTAAATGATATAGGGCCATCTTGGCCCTCTTGTTTGCATATTCCCCCAGAGCTATACTGTAGGTGAGTTCTATAGGGTCTTCATTTACTGTCATTAGTTTTAAAACCAAGCATTACATAAATATCAATTTCTTTACAGACCGGCAAGTTATTGTTGGAAATAGGGGTAATTCAGAATCAGAAGCAGCATTGGCACTTAGACTTGCCCAGCATCTGTTGATACCTCTTGTAGGACATAAAGCCTTCGTGATTGATTCCTATCCTGGTCTACAGTTTACTACATGTTGTGTCGAGGAACATCCATTGAATGGAGAAAAAGGAGATACATCATTCGGTATGTATTACTGATCGGTATGAATTACTGAATAATTGTGCCCCAGAGAGGGGCATATTGTTTTGCACTTGTTGGTAAGTACTTGTGCATGTTGTATATTGATGTATCTTGGTTGGTCTTAAGATTAAATAGTTTACTGACTATATTTGCCAGGTTCCTCAAACTTGATTTGTTTCAAAGTTTCATCAATTTGGGCTTGATGGTTTCAGAGGAGATGACAGTTTCCTTCCATCAAAAGGAGAAACTGATGCAAATTTCTTCGAATAATTTTTATTTGTCAGAAACATGGCCGCCAGGGCCTAGTTGTCTTATATGGCTATGTGGAAAACTTTAAAAATCTTTTCTAAAACCCCTCGTTTGACTTTAGAAACAAATTCTTAAAAAGAATTCTGATTAGTCAAAGAGGATGGGGCTTGTTGTACATGGAGTTATAAATCTTCAACCATCTTTTCTTGTCAAAAACTGTAAGTCCCAGAGCTTAAGAGATATTATGTTGTTTGGAAGGATTGACCTGATTGTTAAAAAAAATTTCACTAAGGTGGTGTCAAGGTCACTGTTCTGTAAATAGAATCACTGTTACTAAAACACAAAAACTGTTTATGGTTTTAAACATTGATGTTTAGTGTGAGCAAATTTGGTTACATAGCAGTGAGCTAGTTCTTAACTGGATATTTGCACTAGCGGATCCATGGTGGGGGGGGGGGGGGCGGCACCTGCACGCGCCCCCCCTAAAATTCCCCAACCTTACATAAATATCTGAGTATAAATTTATATTTTCTGTTTCCGAAATCGGTATCTTAAAAGTATCAAAAACACGTTTGAAATGCAGGAAAATGTACGAAATGGCACCCTCGGAAAAAAAAAAACCCAAGAAAGTGCCTCCCTATTTTTTAACCTCTGGCTACGGCCCTGACATTGTTCATTGCCATTCAATTATACATGTTAATTATACACTCGCTTGCTCCACCGCTATTTAGTGTTCGATTACTTAAAAACAAAGAATAAAACACAGTCATAATTGCCGTCTTATAAGGCTGATGCAGAAACAACAAATGGCAAAAAATTTATGCCCCCCCCCCCCCCAAGACCAAATCCTGGATCCGCCCCTGTTTGATGTGTTGGATTTTGCAACCATTGCATGAATGGCAATGGAACTGCGTAGAGTGATACAGGGTCATCAAGGCCCTTATGTAACTTTAATCTATAGCACTAGAATAAATTACAGGTTGCCCCAAAGGCTGGCATGGACGTGCAGATATCTTGCTAATGGATGATGAGGTACCACTAACTGTTCTTCATGATGCTACAACAACAAGCGATGCTTCCTCTGTGCTGTCAGACTCACCAATTGATGTTAAGAAAGATGAAAACTTTTCAGCAGATTGTATTTCTCAAGTCTTAGCGCAGACAATTGTATTTTCATTTTTACATCAAAAGAAAAAGCCTTTGGCACCATTTTCA
This sequence comes from Saxidomus purpurata, assembly GCA_022818135.1. Taxonomy (NCBI): domain Eukaryota; kingdom Metazoa; phylum Mollusca; class Bivalvia; order Venerida; family Veneridae; genus Saxidomus; species Saxidomus purpurata. Next base: position 28,932,929 of record JAFMSR010000011.1, read on the forward strand.
GTAATGCCAGGAATTGGAATATGTTCAGGGAAATTGATAGTATACTTGTATGATTGTGTTGAAGATATTTTACTTACAACTGGAATGGTAAATCTGTTTGCACAATGTCCAGGTAGCCTGGATTACGGTGCTGTTATAATTCTCTGGTTAGTGTTAAATCATAGTTTGTTTGGTAATAAGATTCCAGAGAAATATAAATGTTACAGTGCCTTTTTTCATCATGTGCTTGGTCCAGTTCAGCTGGAAGTATACAAGAATGAATCTCAGCAGCCTTGTTCAGCTAGATTTCAGAGGAATGATATCATACAGTCTTTAGATACAGTGCGATATTGTGCTGATTGGGAGAATGATGCGACCGTGTTTACTGAAGAAATGAAAAATCAATTTCCAGAACGAGAAGCTGTTTCGCTTAATGACTTAGTCTGACCTTTCTAGTCTACCTTGTGAACACTTGGCCGTCATCTTGAAAATTGGATAAAACTGGGTAACCAGACTTCCTCAAGGTCAAGGTTCGTCACATTCAGTGCAAAGGTCATGTTTGCCGTCTGTATAGTACGAACCTTTTGGAGGATTTTCTTGAAACTTTGGAAAATTGGTAAATGTTTATTTCATAGAGAAGATGTGCAGAACCCATTAGCTGCAATTTTCATAACTTGAACCATTATTGAACCTGAAAATTCGAACCATTTATAGGCAGTAGTTTACGTTAATGAAAAAGTTGACTATTATCTACATATAAACCGCCGTGAAAGTGTTTATGAACGATTTGAATGTACACAAAAAAAGTTCGGATGCCTAAGTAAGCCGTGACTCCAGTTTGTGTTTGGGGTTTATGCACTTTCAACCATATTTCAATCACCTTAAATGCTGGTATATTACAAAACAATCGTTCCAGGGAAGGACCATGACTAGAACCATCTTCTCCATACCCCATCTTTAATAATGAGATATGATTGGTAGCATATTAAGTCGTTACAATGATTTCTAACCTTTTCCGACTCGTCAAACAAAGAAAGTCTGCTTGGGGTTCGAACTCTAGATCGTGAGATTGCAAGTCTTGTGCTTTGCCACTGGAGCTATCCAGACAAGTACTCCGAAATCATTTTCATATAATTATGTTCATGTATATAACAAGTTAACAACTGTGTTATCACTTACAAGTTTAATAAAACATAATGTCATGGTAAACACGATATAAAGAGTTGTCATGCTAATAAAATTGCTGAGCGAAGAACTGATCCTGAATTTATGCGAAATTGAGTACTTGAAATATCGGATAACATGTGTTGATCAATACAGATGTTGTTTAAATATGTCGGGCATGCAAGGCGAGACACTATTGACTCACTAAGCCTAAAACCGTGTAGTTATTGTTACATACGTGAAACATAAACAGATACAACAAAGAACCTCTACATGCAGGATTACGGCACATTTTTAGCTCAACTGCAACGAAATCATTTTCATATAATTATGTTCATGTATATAACAAGTTAACAACTGTGTTATCACTTACAAGTTTAATAAAACATAATGTCATGGTAAACACGATATAAAGAGTTGTCATGCTAATAAAATCGCTGAGCGAAGAACTGATCCTGAATTTATGCGAAATTGAGTACTTGAAATATCGGATAACATGTGTTGATCAATACAGATGTTGTTTAAATATGTCCGGCATGCAAGGCGAGACACTATTGACTCACTAAGCCTAAAACCGTGTAGTTATTGTTACATACGTGAAACATAAACAGATACAACAAAGAACCTCTACATGCAGGATTACGGCACATTTTTAGCTCAACTGCAACGAAGTGCCAGAGTGAGCTATTGGGATCACTCACCATCCTTCGTACGTCGTCCGTCCGTCCACCATTTCCTTCAAACGACATCTCTGAAATCACTGGGCCAATGTTGATGAAACTTTACAGGAATGTTCCTTGCATGAAGCACTATCAAAGTTGTTCAAATTATTCCATACCCTCAGAACTATGGTTGCTATGGCAACAAATAGGAAAAACTCTTCTCTGAAATCACATGACCTAGGCTTTAGACATTTAGCATGTGGCATTGTGTAGTGGTAGTGGACCTTTACAAAAATTGTTCAAATTATGACCCCCGGGTCAAAATTGACCCGCCCGGAGGGTCACTTGGTTTTACATAGGCTTATATAGGAAAAACTTTAAAAAATCTTCTTTGAAACAGCAAGGCTTAGAGATTACATATGTAGCACGTAGAAATGACTAGTGGACCTCTTCAAAGATTGTTCAAATTACGACCCTCTGGTCAAAATTGACACCTCCAAGGGGTCACTTAGTTTTACATAGGCTTATAAAGGAAAAACTATAAATTCTTCTGCTCTGAAACCACAGGGCCTAGAGCTTAGATATTAAGCATGTAGCATTGTCTAGTGGACCTCTACCAAGATTATTCAGATCATGATCCCCGGGTCAAAATTAATCTTTCCCGGCAGGGGGGTCACTTGATTTCGCAAAGGCTAATATAGGGAAAACTTCAGAAAAAACACAAGGCTCACAGGCAAAGCTTAGATATTTGGAATATTACTTTAGCATTGTGTAGTGGACCTCTACGAATTATGTGAAAACCATGACCTCTTGTACATTGTATTATAGCCAACTGTAGTCAGGTGAGTTATATTGGACCATCTTGGCCCTCTTGTTATCTTGGGCTACTTGCTTTAGAACTGTTGTCATACTAGTGCAACTACCATTGTGTTAAATGTCATTAACACTACAACATATTTCACTGGGTTTACCATACCGTCCATGTCCATTTTGCGGGAAGTTCAAGTCTAAGTTGCATATACACTTCATAATTATATAAACACAAATGTGAGAAATAGGTAATACACGCAATGACTCTTCCACCACTCCAACAACAAGAGGCTTTTGCAAAACTAAAAAAATGGGTATATATAAAGAAAATATTAAATGAATCCAAGAGCAATTTTAAGGAACTGCCGATAATGTTAAGCTTATCCGTGAACGAAGCCAGGGAAAGGACAAATTTGTAACATGCCAAGGTTGCAAAGCATTTGTGTAAAAAAGCAGTTTTACCGACAAAGAAAAAGGTGTAGCGTTTCATCATTTTTAGACCCTCCGCGTAGCCCAGATCCAAACTTCTTAGCCAATATGAAGACAAAAAAAAATACCAGAATTACCAACTGGAGGTTCTAGATAGATTCAGACAGGATGATGTCGGTCACGTGACCTCTGTAGAACAGACCCATACATTACAGCTTTTTGATATCACAAATACTTTGTCAATATGAATGAGAAAACGTAAAAAAGACGAAAAAAAGAAAGTCTTTAATGACTTCAATGAGACATATATCTAAAATGTATGTCGACTTTAAGACTGCTCAAATGAACAAATTTCTAGACACGCTATCATGTAACTGGAGGGAGCTTTTTGGCGATTCCGAAGGCGAAATCCTGATAAAGCGATCAGAAAAAAGAAAGCCTGCTCATTTGCAAGGGGGATACGATCTGAAAAAAATTAAGGACATATATTTTAGAACAATTGAAAACGCATACCAATGACACCTTTACTTCTTAGCAGAAAAGGAGTTCACTTACCTGCATGATCTTGCACTTAGACGGGGTGGCGAACCAAGCCGTTTGACACTTAATGAGCGGTATGATGCTGAAAAAGGTGAATAGCTTGACAATATCAGAACTGCGAAATAAGATAATCCGGCAGATATTCATCTTTTGAAACAATTAAAAATTGCTTATCAGGCAGGTAACAAGAGCTGTCAGTTGACAGCGCGCTCGACTATTCTCAGTGATTGATTGTATAATATAAGCTATAAGTAAAATGCCCAATCCTAAATCAAATGAAAAAGACCATAATTTAAACATAAATTCTAAGTTGAAAAAGGGGCATAATTCTGTCACAAAGCTTGATAGAGTTATCCCTCCTGTGTGCAGGTTGGGGTCATGATTGTGAACACGGGTGCAAAGTTTCAAAGCAATTTCTCAATGGACTTTGAAAATATTTGGGGTGGCACGCCAACTTAAACATAAATTCTAAGTCCAAAAGGGGGCATAATTATGTCACAATGCTTGATAGAATTACCTCTTATTGTGTAGAGATTGGGGACATGATGGTGAACAAGTATGCAAAGTTTCAAAGCCATATGTCAATGCACTTTGAAAATATTTGAGGTGGTACGCAAACTTTAACATAAATTCTAAGTTGAAAAAGGGGCATAATTCTGTCACAATGCTTGATAGAGTTACCTCCTCTTGTGTAGATATTGGGGACATGATGGTGAACAAGTGTGCAAAGTTTCAAACCTATATGTCGATGGACTTTGAAATTATCTGAGGTGGTACGCAAACTTTAACGTAAATTCTAAGTCGAAAAAGGGGCATAATTCTGTCAAAAGGCTTGATAGAGTTACCTCCTCCTGTGTACAGGTTGGGGGCATGATGGTGAACAAGTGTGCAAAGTTTCAAAGCCAGATGACAATTGAATTGGAAAATATTTGAGGTGGTACGCAAACTTTAACGTAAATTCTAAGTAGAAAAAGGGGCATAATTTTGTCAAAATGCTTGATAGAATTACCTCCTCCTGTGTACAGGTTGGGGGCATGATGGTGAACAAGTGTGCAAAGTTTCAAAGCCATATGTCAATGGACTTTGAAAATATTTGAGGTGGTACGCAAACTTTAACATAAGTGGTTACGCCGACGCCGACGCTCGGGTGACTAGGATAGCTCTCCATTATTCTTCGAATAGTCGAGCTAAAAACGACGGAAAACTTGTTTCTGTGATGTTTCCATCTGATTGCCTTAATGGATTAAAACTCTCTAATCCAGCAATTCGCAAGGACGCCGGGGTCAGTCCGACGAATGTTTACTTGTTCCCAAGAACACAGTTGTCTCAATTCCATGTCATTGGAATACACAGTATTGACTATACTTGTAAAAAAGCTGGCGTAAAATCAGTAACAGCAACTAACGGTTTCTACCTGAGAATCGCGGGAAATGTTTTGCTGCTCATAGCGCTTGGGTGTCGGTTGTGAGGGCAAAGCAGAGTGATTGAATGGTTGATTTTTAAACAACTTCTTAATATCCCTGATATTTCCGTTTAGGCGTAAAAAAATGTTTGTTTCAGGTTTCCCGACCTACCCTATTTTTTGCCCCGACCCTAGAACTTTTTTTGCATTTTAAATTTTTTTAGCATAAATATATTCAAATTTATGTTGAATTTGGTTAGTTTGAGAATAAAAAAAATAAAAAAACAATTTCCCTACCTACCTACCTACCTACCTACCCTATTTTTTGGGACATGAAACCTGAAACATACATTTTTTAGGCCTTATATAAACAATCTTCCGCGTATTTCTGAGCTACCATTCAGCCGTTAGAATGTTCCGTCTGTTTTAGGGCGCCAACAGGTCGCGATTCTAGTCTGCTAAGATGATGATGTTATGCCGAGGGTGATATAGCAATATACATGTATTTGGTAAGACCCTGCTAATTAGCGTCCAGGTGAATCTCGGCGACATCATAAGGCCTAAATAATGCGATATCATAACAAGTTAAATCATATACAAGGATGGCGAGATAAATCGTGCGCTACTTCCTGGCAGAAGAAACTGGATTTGCTTCCCCTGATGTGCCGCAAAGTGAATAAATCGGTCAGCAATACGTTCGAAAAGTGGTATAGGCAGTTAGATCTCCATGTGAACCCCCGTGAACCTTAGATATCTCATAAAGTATAATGCAATATCAATAAAATTCTGCACAGTTAACTGCAAAGGATAACTACTTGAGGCCCATCTTGAAGATAATATAAAAGAGAGTATATTCAATACCTTATATACATGTATCACCTCTTATTTATTTCACGTAAACTGCCCGGTTTTGCTTGATTTTAATCTTTGCTTGTTTTCATATTATCGTAGTAAGAATGTATGTATATTTTAATTTGTACATGTGGGTCTATGTACGTACTTGTCTGACACTTGATTAAGTTGAAGACATACAGGCAATCCGTCAACACCTGGTTTTATAGCTCCAACACAGTTAGCATGTAAGAAACTGGTACTTTACGAAATCTCTGTGGTCCTATCAAATTAGTTTTAGTTAAAATATATATATAGAGAAAACAAAATATAACATTCAGATTACCTGTATAAGTAATATTCATGTCTGGGCCTCATGATAAACTGAAAATGGACAGTGATGTGCTACAGAGTGTACAGTTACATTTAAACCATTTGCTGAACTTTGCTGTTCTGGTCACTACGCTAACCCATGTGTATTAAGCTTCCTCCAAGACTTGAAATTTTGTATTAAATGTATCTACAAATTATAATTTTTTACTGTCGGGATATTCTGTTATTTTACTGTAAGAGTTGATAAGGTTGTTTTAGAAGGTTGTTCAAAACTTCAATTAAATTAGTGCATTGCTTTTAAAGATACGGAATGTTTATGGGAGTTCACTGAATTAAATATTAAAAAAAAAAACGCCAGAAAAGTTTGACCCTAATTAAGGTTGGCATCTTTTGAAACATTTTTTGATTAGCAGGTTCTTATTCAAAACAAAACCAGCCAGGACAAGCTGAAGGGTATAGCTAGGTTTTGGTTGTATATATAATAATATTATAATGAGGAATTCCGCCTACCTCGTGCAGTATTCAAGGGACACTATTCTCATCATATAAACATACCTTTAGATTGCTGGTTCTCGTTCTTAATGTGTGTAAATAATTACAAAGAAATTGCCCCAAAATAGACCTATCTGGTGGATGAATAAAATTTAAATGAAATAAAAGTATCTCTTTATATATTGCGGGACAGATTGTACTAGAGTGCATTTGATAAAGATCATTTATTTAAAGTTGTTCGTGTCCGTATATTTGTTTGATAATATTGTTTCTCTTCCCTGGTCATTGTCAAATCCACCCACATTGAAAATGAACTGTTTGTCGGAGCGCAGTTAGACATTACACGTGAACAAGATTTAAATCTAGCCCAGCTGTTCAGCACCTGCACAGAACAAACAACAAACCAACAAACAAAATACAAGAATATCAAAATACGCATGCGCAAAAGATTCTCGCAAATTATGAACACGTGCAGATGTGAAGAAAAGCTGTTATAGCGATTATGATTTCTTTATAGTGCACCGTTCCTACGTAAAACATGTGATAACCCCTATCAAATTATGATTTAGTGTTAACACCTAGAAGTGAAACGAAACTTCCGTCTTTCAGGAGTGTTCGGAATACATTTTTCTTTAATTTTGCTTTGACTGCTATAACACTTTAGCAAAATAAATAGAACAATACTTATGTTTGAAGAAGCATCTAAGTGGATAATTGTTATAGCTTGAGATTCATAATGGGCTTTTGTCCATCATTGGGATCTTTTAGTTAATTTGTAAGGTTTAACAAGTGTTTAACATGACTTTGTAATTTATGATAAACATGTATAGGTCAACAATGCGTATTGTAAGTGTAAATACAAAATGGACAAATACAGCATTGTATTTTTTGTTGTGATGATCGTGGCCGACCTGCTATCTCGGTATATCTATTGATATCTAAATCATTGTTAAAGACAGTGTATGTCTTCTACAAATACATGTTATTCTATTATACATGTTAAAAATAGCTTGCTTCAACAAAGTACAGTCTATCGTTTCATTGTGAAACGAATAAGAAAGTTTTGTTTCAGTATCTATTGCGAACACAACAATATCAGCTTACATGAAGTTGTGAAAGTGAAAGTTTCTTTGATATTGTTTTCTGCATCTGCTTGGATCTTGTCTGGATTAATAGAGAACTTAAGTTAAGACACCTACTGGGATAACCTGTTAAGGGAACGTAAATGGCGACTGGTCAAATGTACTACCGACCTCATCACCAAGGCGTAAGTATATAGATTGTTATTCAATCCATTGAACGTCTTCATCAATTGTTAAAATAACTTTTAAGATCCATGGATCCACACTGCCTTTAATTAACAAAGAAATAATTGTTGCGAATGAACGTAAATACACTTCATTAGTGAGAAAAATAAAACAGGTTCTGTAAACCCCCAAATAATATTTATGTCTGCTAACTTTTAATAATGAATGAATTGTCTAATGTACATGTATAGTGTACTCTGTGTTCTGCCGGTAGTGTTCATTGTACCTTGTTTAGGACTTACAAGTATATAAAAGATAGGGCTTGAAACTTCTGTCTATAAAGTTGCATATGACACCCCAACAGGTTCTATGAACTTGAAGTTATTGACGGCATTAATTTAATGGGCACGTGCATGTACATGAATTGCATCAGTATATTTACTGCATGTTACAGATTTAAGCATACAGTGTTTATTGGAATATAACTTTATTTTACGTGCACTAATTTGCCGTTTAGACAATAGTTCGACCTACACATGCATGGCATATTCGCAACTATTGTCTTATTTATTTGTTAAAGCTAAAGTCACATAAATGTTTTTATTCAACGTGATTAAAATACATGCAGCATACAACTACCCGATAATTGAAAGATAATGTTTTCTTTCACGTGCGTCTAAATAGTATGACAATAAGAGTACATGTACATAAAACTGAAACAAAAAACCTTCACCGAAATCTGAGATACCCAGGGTAATCGAGGACAGTTATGCCATTCTCATTAATACAGACACAGTTTGTTCGCCACAATAAAATGATTTTCTGCAGTTTCGCCGTTACATAATACTGCTGTGGTAACCTTGTTCAATGAACAAATGTATTATAGTTTATGTTTCGGCTGAAATATTCATTTAATCACTTTCCCGGTCGACATCAGCCAATTTATACCTAGATTGTTATAATGAGATCTTCTGACTTTCAAATCGGACGCAGAGATGCGATCAAAAAGGGTATCAAATTAACCATTGAATTTGTCGTCTACTACAGGTCATAGCTGTTTCAAAAGTAATAGGCACTCGACACGAATGGACCTTTAAGATAGGTCTTTGGTTCAATACGGCCAGAATTTGCGTAGCCGTGAGTAGGATCAAATTATATAACTATTTCTTGCAATACAGGTTAATCTAAATGCATTTATCATGACTTCCTTTTCTTCAATAAGATATTTATCGTAATCATTTCCATAACTAATGTTTCCAGAAGTCAAACTTTTTAGATGTAAGGTGAGAACTTTTTGAACGGTTCGATATTCAATAATAGTGATCAGATACCATCTGGCCAACGAAAATAAACTTTCTTTTTAACAAAATAATTTTTCAGCATTCGGACACAATTTTGTGATATTGTAGGGTCAGCGCATTGGACTTCTATCCTTGTAAAGTTTTCAAATACCGTGGTCTTTAAAATCTGAAAAAAATTTTAAGCACCAAGCAATCATACAAATCAAAGGGTAGTCATACTTTATCTTACATAATAATAATTATATAACATTCATGAAAAAACAAAACAAAAATTAAGAAAAGTCTAAACTAACAGTATTAATGTAATGTGAAATGAAAACCAAATGGAAAAAAGGATTGCGTTTGAAAAATAATCTTAACATAATTGTCCGCACATTTTTGCGCATGAAATTAAAGATTAAAGTTACTGTGATATGTTTTTATCAGATGTTGCCAGCAAAACATGTAGGTGTAGCAACTTCATAGCAATACCACGCATTTCTGCCTTTCTATTTATTTTCGGTTCACTGAAATATGGCATTCCGAGACTCCGAAATGTTCAAACTGTTCCAACCTGCTGCGCGGAATTGATTTACCCCTTGGTAGAAGGCATTCAAAATTAGGCTAAACATTCCAGCAAATTAACATTCGTTAACTTCTACAGTTTTTCACTCTGGGTTTGTGGCGGTAATACTTATTCACGTACTTTTGAGAATCTCTTCTAGTTTGTTGGAACTCTTCTCTAAATACTTATCAAACATATTTAATTTCGTTGCTATAGTAACGTTTTTTCTATGATAACTGATTTGATATTTCAAACTGATGCTCCAGAATAGTTTTGTTCTTCTTTCTAATAGTGTCAAGTTGTGTCTGACTTGAGTGCTATGGATTCCTCCGAAAATGTAAGTTATTTATTTCCACATGAACATTTTTTTTACAATATTTATGTTACAAGCTGAAAGCAATGAATTACATGTGCAGTGAACTCTGTGGTATATTTAAGTCATTCAATATTTCTATATTCGCCATCGCTCATAAATTCTTTAGGGCTTAAATGGGCTGAAAAATTGTTTTATGGGTTTTCTCAATAACATAGTATCAAATAATCATAGAGCTTATTTGATGTTTATTATTTTCGCAAGTAGATGATTAGGTTGTATGAACTTTTGCCTTTTCCCCCACTACCGTATATACTATATCAAGCATGTACACAATAAGATCCGGTATACATTTTATGTAGTTGGCGCTGTGGCTGGTCTACCAATCCGGAGGTCTCCGGTTCGAATCCCGACCGGGGCACTGGACATTTCATAAACGTTTTTCGGTGTTTCCCACCGATTTAGAGATGAACAGGTTAAAAACCCAAAGGAAGTCTCGCGTATCGGTGCTATTCACCGGGCATATAACAGAAACAAGGTGGCTAGGGTGTTGTACCCGGATTCTATTGTATCTGTCACTTTTACCTGCGATGCCAGGCGTCTTGACAGTGTCACCTGAGGAGAAATTCTAAGGTGGGCCGGGACAATAAGCAATTTTATAACAAAGTTCTTAAAGTCAGGGAACAACATATACTTCTAAAACATCAAGGAACAACATATACTTCTAAAACATCAAGGAACAACATATACTTCTAAAACATCAAGGAATAACATATACTTCTAAAACATTAAGGAACAACATATACTTCTAAAAAATTAAGGAACAACATATACTTCTAAAACATTAAGGAACAACATATACTTCTAAAACATTAAGGAACAACATATACTTCTAAAACATCAAGGAACAACATATACTTCTAAAACATTCAGGAACAAAATAACTTCTAAAACATCAAGGAACAACATATACTTCTAAAACATTCAGGAACAACATATACTTCTAAAACATCAAGGAACAACATATACTTCTAAAACATTACGGAACAACATATACTTCTAAAACATCAGGGAACAACATATACTTCTAAAACATCAAGGAACAACATATAATTTTAAACAATCAGGGAACAACATATAATTCTTTAAAATCAGGGAACAACATATAATCCAAAACATCAAGGAACAACATATACTTATCAAACATCAAGGAACAGCATATAACTCTAAACCATCAGGGAATAACATGTAATTCTAAAAGATCATGGAACAACGTATAGCTGTAAAGATTTAGGGAACATGAAACAGTTAAAAGTTTATAGGTTATCATTGCCACACAATAAAAGCTCAGGGAAAAACATATAGTTCTACAAGGTCAAGGACATTTAGTCAGGAAACAGCATTTGGTTGGATAAAGTCGGGGCTTACAGGTCAGGGAACAGGGAGTAGCTAATTGTGGTAAAGTTGAGGGAACAACATATATTTATTAAAGTTCAAGGAAAGGCTTTTAGTGTTAAAACGTGAGGGAGCAGTTTATAGTTAAAATAAAGTCATGGGGAACGGTATACTGGGCTGAAAGTCTAGAAACAACATATAGTTCTAAAAAGTCTTAGTTCTAAAAGGTCTTGGATCAAAATAGACTTCAAATAAAGTCAAAGTCTTAGATCAAAACAGACTTCAAAAAAAGTCAAGGAACAACATATAGTTTTAAAAGGTCAGGGGTGAAAATAGACTTCAAATAAAGTCATGGAACATCATATAGTTCTAAAAGACCAGGGATCTAAATAAACTTCAAATAAAGTCATAGAACATCATATAGTTCTAAAAGACCAGGGATCTAAATAAACTTCAAATAAAGTCATGGAACATCATATAGTTCTAAAAGACCAGGGGTCTAAATAAACTTCAAATAAAGTCATGGAACATCATATAGTTCTAAAAGACCAGGGACCAAACTAGACTTCGAAATTACATTGCATAACAGAATATAGTTATTACATTTCCGGGAACAGAATATTGTTTTGTTTTAATGTCAGAGAGGAGTTCTGAAATGTCAACGAACAGTAAAGTTAAACTTCTAAAAAGTGATGTAATTGCATATATTTTTGGATATTGATAGTCACTGTACATTTAACCATTAAAAATTAGTTTCAGCCTTTATAAGTTTAGTACACAAATGTAAAAAAACAGGAAGTATATTTTTAAAAAGATTGACAGTTGTTGTAATCATGCAATGTGTGTAAAGGAAAACTTATCATATAATATCGCACTAAGTACTCATGCATGACACAAGATGTTGTAAGGCTCGTGGTTGAACTCAACCGCTATTGTATTAATAATTATAATGCATTGAGCCGTGACTTCATTTTTATATTTATGTATTCTATTATTAACGGTCATAGTTCACGGGTCAAAATGCAACCTGGAATTCAATGATCGAATTCGTCATGAATGTTTAAGACATATCAGTTTGAAGATATTTTGTATGAACCAAATGATATTGTCTACTACAGTGTCATGATTAATTTGGAAAAAAAATCAGTTTTCGGTTTCATTATAAAAAGTACAGATTTCCAGATTTTTGTTTTATGGAATTTTTCTATTTTTTAACCCGTCTTTCACAGTGCACAATCCCTGTCAGCTGTTAAATGACCTTCACACCACTGGTACCCAGCGCTATAGTTAATAATTAATGATGCAGATAACCAGACAAGAGACATATTGCTCTTCATTTCGATTGATTATAGTACCGGCCGACCCTGGGATTTCTCCCCGGATGAATTGCCAAGACTCCTGCCAAAGAAGATACAGATACAGGCGAATCCGGGTCTTTTAAGAATATACCCCTTGGTTCTCTTACATACCCGGTGTATGGCTACGACACACGTGAGACTTCATCTGGGTGCCTAACCAGTTCATCTCTATAGATCGATGGGAAACACCGAAAAACGTTTCTGAAATTTCCAGTGCCCCGACCAGTTCGAACAATCTTCCGGATTACTAGTCCAGAGAGTCCGACCAACCTGTTATTCGAGTTAACATTCGGTTTGCATGCCGCTTGATCTAGAGTAAGGACCGCTCCGAACTGCCATTTTATGATATGTATACGATATTAGAGAATGTATGGTAATGGAAATAAAGTACAGCTGTTGAAAAATTGAGGTTATTTGTAATAAAACCAGTCTTTGTTTTCTTCGCTCGCCGATCGGACGTTGATCACTACTGTCGGAAATGGATTATCTGAGCAGGATAAACCCTCTAACTGTAAGTGCTTGGTACGTTAATGTAAGACACAGTGGACTTTGAACTGTTCAAGAATAATAAATAGATCTGTTAGAATAATGTTCTTGCAAAATATGTTGGCTCTATAAATGAATCATGTTACATTTTTAAAATTTTATTTATACTGATTAAGTTATTCTCGGTTGCGGAACAACATGATGTAACAACTTAAATTAATCACTCTCGGGACTCATTCCAGATGAAATCAATCTCGAAGAGAGAGAGAGAGAGGCAATGTGGAAATATAGCTGTGTCTTTCCTAAGGACACAACCGCCGTGGCACTGGTGAGGATCCAACCTGGGACTCCGATCCCGAGGCGAACGCGCTACCGCTGCGGCTCTACACACAAATTGTTATTTGCACGTTCGTTATGATTTCATTGTCGGCGAAATGTTTCTGTTTAAAGTTTAGCCAAACCCTGTTTGCTTTGTTTGTTTATTAAAACAAACAAGGTAAACATAATAATGATAGGGATTTCATCATTTCTCACGAACGTGAAGTCGTTTTTCATATCTAAGCAAAATTTTGAATCTATATACCATGTTCAAAAAGCATATCAGACGCATATCTCAATTCTGTACGTTCTTGAGATGTTTTTATTATCAGCGCAAACCTTTATCAGTTCGCTTCCCTCAAGAGAATATCAGAGATGTTTAGATAGATGTCTACGATAAATCCACAGATGTTACTTCCAGGAAACCCTGGAAACCGACAAATGAATGGTCGAAAATAGCCCAGGTTTGACCATGTATCCGTGTCGATTTAGAGATCATCTCCGGCATGGAATAAAATACAGACTGATATTCGGGTTCTACTGTTCAGGGGTTAAACCTTTGCCCCCAGTGTGCGTGTGAAAACATTTAATACCCGTGATACATCCAGAGATCGATGTACTTTAGGAAACTGTAGACTAAATTTATATTAATTTTCAAGTCTTGTCGTCATTAATTTTCTTGTAAAAAGTAGATAACGTAACAATTTTGTACTCTAACTGTGAACTGATTTCGTTTATTTTGCCGGTCAATTTGAAAAGTCAACCATTCAGAATGTTCAGTAAAAGTTATCGAAAAATGTTATTAAATAAAGCTACTGCCTTCTCTTCTTGAAGTTTTCTTTTGCATCTATGAGGAAACTGTTTATTGCGAATATACGAGTATGCGATAATTGTTTAATTTTATGTTGTAAAAAAAGTGAGGCGTTTCTTTATATAGGCCCTACGGTAGAAATGTCATAGTTCTTCATAATTATGTTTTACATTAATCGTTACATGTTTTGGATTTCTTACATTAATGGTGGTACTAAATGCACCGAGAATGTCTGTACCCCCAAAAGAGGGCAAAAAGGTCAAGGCAGTATCTACGAATAGATCATAGATAAATTAAAATCGTACCGGTCGTCAACCGGACATACCCAGTAGGCATTAGAGGGTTAGATTTGTACTAGTAAGATATTTTTTTTTGTTTTTCCAATGTATATATTGCACATAGTAGACAGACTCTAGAACAAATCTGAGAGGTATCAATGAGTAGAACATATTTAAGGGTCTGGTGACCAGGCTAGGTTTTGGACTGTGCAGCTTAGCGTTCTGGGTTTACTCGATTGCGAGGTAAATTGATATCGTGAAACTAGCGTTGTGGGGCTAAAATATCATAGAGAGTTAAAATGGATAACCTTACAAAAGTCGTACTCATTTGTTCGTCCGTCCGTCTGTGCACTCAGCCACTTTTTCGTGTACGGCCTGTAACTTTGTCATGAATAGATGCATTTTGAACTAACTAGGCACATTTCAATACTTCAAGAAGACGAGTCGTCGGCGAAGTCCAAGTCCCTAGCCAAAAGGTCAAGGTAACTTTGAGGTCAATTAATATGGTATGTTCGTATCCGGGCTGTATACACGTTGTCGTGCATGGTGGGATTTTGAAATACATAGGCACAAAGGTCAATGCTATCACTTTGAGGTTAAAGACTTAAGGTCCTATAGGGTCCTGCATGTTTCTTGAAGGATTTTGGAATAACTTGGCACAAATGTCACTCATATATAGGCTAAAAGGTCAAGATCGCACCTGGGTGTAAATCATCATGGGATACTTCGTATAAGCCCACAGTGTATATGTATACCTTTTTGTGAATAATTTTATACTGGAATTCGAATATGGATCATTTTGGCAATGGACAGTAGTGCAGTGCACAGGAATCATATTCAGGCGTCACCACGTCGGGGGCATTCTTAACTTACGAGTGACAGCTCTTATTCTTTTGCATGGTTTAAAGACTGGTATATGTTGTAGTAGAGTGATGTTTTGTATATTGTGCGAAATACTATATTAAATGTATGTAGTAGCGGCAGATTCTGTTATAATATATGTCACATGGTCATTTGACGTGATATTTGTTGATTTTATGTTCTCTAAATGACGTCACTAACTGACGTCGGAAGAGACAAAAGGAAAGTTTTCATTGGAACAAAAGACATTTATTATGATAAGTCGGATTATATTAATTCTAGAGTAGTAACTGAAACTTAACTTCTAATTTTGGTGATTTGTTGATGTGTAGAGAGTCAGTATATATGGTTGAAAACGTCTTTGTGCATTAAAGAATTGCAAACGTACCTAAACATTTCTGACGTAGGGAACAAGGAAGGGGAATTTTAATTTCTAACCACGGATTGATGAAGAACCAAACTGAAATGGATAGAAATTTCATGGAAGAGTAACGAAATTATACGTGATTTCCTTATCCCGGCTGTTTGTCGCAGATAAAGTAAAATATCTATATTCTGATATCACCATCACAAACAAAATATGCACGGCATATGACTAAAAGGTGAAGCAGTGAGACAGCATCGGCGCTCCATAGCAATACAGATTTCTCAAGGTTAATGTACTTCAAAAACTTGGCTTCATTTACCCAGAAGGCAGCTTTCTCGTCAGAGAAACACGTATTTCAGCACTGTTTATCTGTAATCAACAAACAATCCAGAACATTTAATGTCCTGAACCATGAAATACAGACATTCATCTCAACAGAATTTCCTGATAAAAGTAAAATAAAGGTTAGTTCTTTATATCAGAACTAAACAAAAGAACTACGTGCAACCGAATTACCGAATTTGTTCTAAAAATTTATTCACGTCATAACAAATTGTACATTGTGACAAAAGCTATCCTTTATTGATCGTTATTCCACGGTTACGTAGTCACTTTTGATAGCTTGTTTGTTTTCAAAACGGAAATCAACAAGAAATTTCGTAAAATTTTACTTGATTTAGAGCAATCACCAATCATTTAAACGAGGTGAGAAGCTCCCATCCGCAATAGCACCGGTCATTATAAAGCATGTAGCGGCTCGCCGAGACGTATACATCAAATATGAAAACAAGTCAAATGTTTGAACGCCGCCAAATGGAGTGGGGGTTGCGATAAATAGTAATGTTGGATTTAATGTATGGTGACTAACCAAACCTAATCTTTTTGCACTCTAATTTTGTATATGGCTGACCATTTGTTAATGTTTAATGCTAAAAAAAGATGATTCTACGTCAAGTCTATAGGCATTGTTTCCTCTGTATGAATTATCAAATCATTGAAATAATATTTTTTTATATTTTCGTAAGTTTGGACTTCTAACATATAAATTTGCTTCAATTTATATTATTCTTGTACGAAAGAAAAAATATGTTTCCAAGATATAAATTAATTTGTTCCCACTATATAAATA
Source organism: Saxidomus purpurata (assembly GCA_022818135.1). Taxonomy (NCBI): domain Eukaryota; kingdom Metazoa; phylum Mollusca; class Bivalvia; order Venerida; family Veneridae; genus Saxidomus; species Saxidomus purpurata. The sequence continues at coordinate 28,949,979 of JAFMSR010000011.1, forward strand.
AAGTTAATTCCACTCCGGCGAGGTTTCGATCTCTGATCTCATATCACTGCGCTATCGAGGCATTGAGTTTCAGAGCGTATAACTTCGTTATTCACCAATACAGACGTTTGTTTCGGAATGGCGGTACAAATTTATGTAAACAAACGAATTTAACTTCCCAGACACTTTAAATAAGAAGTGGACACATCATAAACTTGGTAGTTTCGTAAAGTATATTCAAATATCTGTTAGTAGTCATTCGTTTAAAATCGGCTATTTCCGTAAAATTTAGACTGGTTCGCGATCTCAAATCAAAAGACCGCTTGTTACAAAAGAACACACTGTGAAATCAATCTACAGTCTAAAAGTAGTTACGTCACCCCATGGAAATTTTACTTACTGCATTCCAATATACACGCAACCTCCAGGCGGCGTGTAATGACTCGATCAACTAATCGGAAAGCGAGAATTTTGGTTGCAGAATTAAATAGTTGTACGTTATTACAGTATACAAATATGGACTAATGTTGAGGTCTATATATAGTTTTGTGGACCTGTTAAAAGTGATATTGACCAAGGACGAAGTCCGAGGTCTATGTCCGCAAAACTATATAGTGACCGAAACATTAGTCTAAAATCATTATACCGTATACTTCGTAAAAAGTAGTGAAAATTATGCAAAGATATTACAGAAATGACGTCTTGAAATCCGTGCACGTCTACACATCATTTTCCAGGTCTACACATACTTTTGCGGACTCGGCACATGAGCGCTATCGGCCAATCAGGATTAAGTATTTACGACAGGTATACGATATTAATAAATATTGACGTACATGAATAGGTATCTCTATAAGGAGAATGTTTCTAGACCTGCAGCAAGAGTCAGTCCAATGTTTCAAGTTAAGGCCATTTTTATTTTGTTACGTTATCTACCTTTTCAACCGATGAAACACTTAAATAAAATGACTCGGAACGCGTGTACCTTATTTTTGAGTTTGATTTTTGTTGTCATTTTGACTTAATGTAGATATCATTCGAGATTTAATTCTATGTTGATGTGATGTTTGTTTCTGTGTTTGCTTGTTTGATCTGTATTTTAAAATTTCTATCGAATCACTTCATTCTGAAGCCTATTTCTACAGCATGCATTAAAGATAACCAGGGCTCTGTGATAGAAGAAAGTTTGCCGCTTAACCTATCTTTCTACAAAACTGACCGAGCCGACCAGTAATGTACCTACTCCAGACGTACTGATGATATCTCAGAGTATATCTATCATTGATTTCAGCCATGTTGACGCTAATGCCCAGCCTAATGCTCATTTGTTGATATTTTCCTTGCCAATGAGTATCATATACAAGTAATGACCTGTGTAACAAACGAGGATAGGTGAGAATGAGATATAACATATGACTAACAGCTTTCTGTGTATTAGGCACAGGATACCGTTACCAAAGTCCTCTGTTATCAACTGCGGTCTTAGTCATCTGCTAATGCTGATATGAGCGATAGCAAAGATGATACATGCCATCGTTTACTTTTACATTAATTGATTGATATATTTATTAGTAGCGGTTAGGGTTCAGCAGGTGTACAAAGTCGCTGAAAAGTATCATGTTGCATTATTGTTGTGGTGGTGGTAGTCATGTAGGTGATGGTGGTGCTGTTGCTACTGATGATGTTGATGATGATAATGATAACTAAAGGACTTAAAGCTAAAAAATGAGTAATGTCAATGCACGTGTACATGACAATTAGGTCATAGATTAAGGAGAGTTGATTCCCTCTTCAAATATTTTAAATATCCAATCGCTTTGAATAAAGTCCATTTCACGGTCGCATTGTAATTCCATCCATTGCTAAAGTGTTCGTCCTATTTTTAGAAAGTAAAAATGCTGATATTCTAATCAACAAAACAATCTTTAAGCACTTTTCAATTGCTAGAAGTCAAGGTCACGTGACAGCGAGCTGACGCTGCACAGTTTCTGTTTCTGTCAGTAATGATCAATCATTTTGGAATTTATATTTCTGGAACAAGATAATATATATATGTAAACAGCAAGTTTTAGAGAAAGGTGGATTTTTAACATGTTCAACATGTTCACCTGTTACATTCAATTATTTGTTTCCTTTACATCAGCATTATGGCATATTCCGTTCACGTAGTGAGTAATTGAACGGTATTGTGATGCAGCCCACGCGACTGTTTAATAATCAATCAAATCCGGCTTTAAAGGGGCATTAACAAAGAAACTTTTGATTTATTTTTATCTTTTCTGCTGCGTGTCATGAATAATGGACCGCCACTTCCGGGATTCGAACCGCGGATTGCTGATACAGTGATGGTATAATTATTCGGAGACCCGCTGTTCGAATCAAGTTGATATGACGTGACAGTGCCCTTAATAAGTTAATTAATTAAATATTCTCCAGTCCCATTTAGACGTAAAGCAGGTCGACACCCTTATCTGTCAGAAATATAAGGAGGGCCCTCGATAATGTTGTTTAAACTTTTGGCTCGACCCGTTTATATATTGTTAAGTATGCTTTGTATGTTTGATGTATGTATGTGTGAGTTAATATATGCAATAAAATATGATGAAAGTTAAAAAAAATATAAAAAAAGACGCGCATAATGTCAAATCTTTTTACATTGACTGCTATTTTTTGTGGTTGTGTTTTGTCGGTCTGGTTTCTATGGAAGCCTTGGAGGGCCACTTTTGAGTTTCGACTTACGGGTGTTTTTGACTTTTAAGTTATGACTTTCAACTTTTGACTTTTGACTTATGACTGCTACTTTCAGACACTTTAAGAGGAATGGTACTGCATAAAAAGCATAATGATCTGCTGTGACAATATAAACTGGGATTCGAACCTGTATTAAGGTTTTAAAATGATGTTTGTGCGTAGCACTGTAAACTTGTTTGCTGTAAATAAATGAACTAAGTTACTTTTGTCTTTGTCATTTATTTTAGTATCAATGAGCCGTGACGGCGCGTCAGGAGGCGACCTTGGGAGCCTCCGCAGTGAGCGGCGACGCAACTCTCGGCTCGGGAGGCCTTGTGGGTGTCCTCTTTCTTTTAATAATAATAATTATAATAATAATCATCTCTTTATTTAAAGAAGCTAGCTCATTAAGCATAATGTACATAAAGCAACATATTTCTTATCTACCATGAGACCTTCTTTTTAACAATGATAATATACAATTGAGAATTTTCTTTAAGCGGGGGTTGGGGGACTTGCCCCCAGGCGTCAAGCCAACTATGAAGGAACTGTAAAAAAAAATATTTTTTTTGTTGCTATGGTAACATTTTTAAAAAATTACTTTTTATGTTTTTATGTATCTATATGTTAATATCACAAGGTATACCGAAGGAAATTAAAGTGCTGTAATATGTATAAGTATATTGTTATATTGTTGGGTCCTCAGTAGCAGGTTCCTAGTATTACCTGAACCTGCCGCTGGAGGTCCTCAGTGAGGACCGTGTATAGGGTTAGGGTTAGGATTAGGGTTTCTTTTTTCATAAGTGATAAGTAATAAGTCAAAAGTCAGAAGTCAAAAGTGATAAGTAATAAGTCAAAAGTCAAAAGTCAAAAGTCAAAAGTAATAAGTCATAAATCATAAGTAATAAGTCAAAAGTCAAAACAAAAAGCGTGTTAAAACACGTTTTATTTTGTTACTATTGACACAAATGATGTAACTTTTATATATATATAATTGATTTTATTAAAATCTTTTAAATAGAAATTGTATTTATTGAGTGTTGACGTGTTTATATTTGTTTTAATAAAAACGCCAAAGAGGCAATACAGTAGTTCTAGTCATAAGTCAAAAGTACGGCGTACAAAAGTCATAAGTCAAAAGTAAAAAAACACCCGCAAGTCGAAACTCAAAAGTGGCCCTCCAAGGCTTCCATAGGTTTCATATTGAAACTGCAAAATCTGTACGGCATTTACATACAGAAACTGCGAAATTTGTGCGGCAATAACATCTGGAAACTGCGAAATCTGTGCGACATTAACATCTAGGAACTGCGAAATCTGTGCGGCATTAACATCTAGAAACTGCGAAATCTGTGCGGCTTTAACATCTATAAAAACTGCGAAATCTGTGCAGCATTAACATGTAGAAACTGCAAAATCTGTGCGGCATAAACATCTAAAAACTGCGAAATCTGTACGGCTTTAACATCTATAAAAACTGCAAAATCTGTGCGGCATTAACATCTATAAAAACTGCGAAATCTGTGGCTTTAACCTCTAGAAACTGCGAAATCTGTGCGGCTTTGACATCTATAAAAACTGCAAAATCTGTGCGACATTAACATCTAGAAACTGCGAAATCTGTGCGGCATAAATATCTATAAAAACTGCAAAATCTGTGCGACATTAACATCAAGAAACTGTGAAATCTGTGCGGCTTTAACATCTATAAAAACTGCAAAATCTGTGCGACATTTACATCTAGAAACTGCGAAATCTATGCGGCATTTACATCTAGAAACTGCGAAATATGTGCGGCATTTACATACAGAAACTGCGAAATCTGTGCGGCACTTACATCTAGAAACTGCGAAATCTGTGCGGCTTTAACATGTAGTAACTGCGTAATACGAGCGGCATTTACATCTTGAAACTGCGTAATATGTACGGCATTCACATCTAGAAACTGCGAAATCTGTACGGTTTTACATCTAGAAACTGCGAAATATGTGCGGCATTTACTTCTAGAAACTGCGAAATCTGTGCGGCATTTACATCTAGAAACTGCGAAATCTGTGCGGCTTTAACATGTAGTAACTGCGTAATACGAGTGGCATTTACATCTTGAAACTGCGTAATATGTACGGCATTCACATCTAGAAACTGCGAAATCTGTACGGTTTTACATCTAGAAACTGCAAAGTCAGTACGGCATTCGTGCACATCTAGAAACTGCGAAATATGTACGGCATTAACATCTAGAATCTGCGAAATCTGTACGGCATTTACATCTAGAAACTGCAAAGTCTGTACGGCATTCGTGCGAATCTAGAAACTGCGAAATCTGTACGGCATTAACATCTAGAGACTGCGAAATCTGTACGGCATTAACATCTAGAAACTGCGAAATATGTGCGGCATTAACATCTTGAAACTGCGTAATCTGTGGCTTTTTACATCTAAAAACTGCAAAATCTGTACGACATTAACATCTAGAAACTGTGAAATCTTTGCGGCATTAACATCTAGAAACTACGAAATATGTGCGGCATTTACATCTAGAAACTGCAAAGTCTGTACGGCATTCGTGCACATCTAGAAACTGCGAAATATGTATTGCATAGCGGCATTCACATCTAGAAACTGCGAAATCTATACGGCATTTACATCTAGAAAGGCGAAATCTGTGCGGCATTCACATCTAGAAATTGCTACTGAAATCCGCTTGTAATTCATTCGTCTGTCATGTACATGTACGCGCATAATATCATCGTTTACTTTGTACATCGGAGAAGGCCCTGATAAAATACTGTAACGTCCACTCAGATTTAAACTTCTTTTCTATAAAAAAAAGTGGAAGTAATTTAATGATAATTTTCTTTGGAAAAATTGTTTAAGCCTTGCGATTACTCGAAATTGTTAAATTTTGTTCCAGTCTACCACAGTGCTACATGTACATTGATCTGAATCTGTAACTTCTTACACAGGTTATTACAAAATGTAGAATATCTTAATCATTACTTTAAGATTGCAAAATATCTTCAGAGCGTGAAAGAATCAACAAATATGTCTACAGCGTGCACTTAGATAATGTTGCATTTTGCACCGAGATATCTGTTTGACGTGACTGATAAGCCGTGCACTTCTAGATTGTCCCTGAGCGTTTACATGCTGTTTTTGTTATGTTTCAAACACTGTTCATCGGTTTTGTGCATTTATATGATTAGAAACAAATAAAAATATGAGTTAAGATAAACATGCATATTCAAATACCGGTACATGTTTTGCCACACTCAGACAGAGAGTCGATAAGAAAGGCACGTAAACGAAAAGAAAAAAAAAGAACAACAAAAATGTAAATCTATAGATAGCATATAAATGAAGTAAGAATGAACGAAAAATAGAGAAAAAAGAATCATCAGCATGGACAACGGCCCAGTGATGTTTTTATCTAATTTCAGAGTTGTGGTGAAATGAAAGTGACCCCTTCTGTCGATAAACCAAAATGTCTGAAATGTGGGGATCGATGCCCTGGACTTGATCTTCACTATTGGAGGTAAGATGCTCAACCTTACTCATGGACAGTTTGCGGTAGCATACTTACTACCGTCTTCTCAGTAATAATTCATTGGGCGATAACGAGAAAAAACGATGGCGATGCGCGAAGTTACGAAGAAAAATCATCGCGTAACGTCATCGTGATTTTGCGTAACGTCATCGTGACATCGTGGATTGCCTTCGTGATTTCGCGTATCGCCTTCCGGTCAAACAAGCCCGCGTATCGCAGTCGTCACTTCGCGTATCGCCATCGGAAGACAACACACACATATCCGATAATCGTCGTGCGCAAGGGATTATTGGTAACTTATTCCACGTTATCGTTTTATTAATTTTTTGGAAGTTGCCATTCCATTTGTATATAGGTCCGTGCCATAACTTAGCGCATCGTCATCGTTACTTCGCATTATAGACGTACTAAATATAGTTGGCCTGGTAGCCCCAATGCCATAGTTAGCATTCTACATTTTAAACATCGTAGACCATTTAACTGTAAAACTGCGCTATTGGAAAGTAGTGCAAAATAGACCAGGTCAAGCTGCTGTTTGAATGAAGCATACGATAAGACAATATGATAACAAATAATAGTACAGACAGCTTCAAACGATTGCAGGATAGTTAAAAGCTTCTGTATACGGGCTCCATTACAAAGTTTTTTTCACGTTTTCTTGTTTTCGAAATTACTGCACTGGTATGATTACGGAAACAATCATATGCATATCACGGATGTACTTATTCCGTCTGTAGTTCTGTCGACTTTAAATGTATGTGCTTCACTAGACCCTCTACCTTCATATTCACCTAGAAATAAAGTTCTCGAATTCACGTACATTCCCGACAGACGTGTTACGAAAATACAATTCGCTCTGTTATTTTCATTTCCACCAAGCCATCTATCCCACACCTTTAGACACCTTTGATTATTTTTGGTGCATTGATGTTGTTTATTTTAACGCAGATGAAAGACACTTTGATATTTTGTCCTACTGTGTCTAGGCGTTCATGGTATTTTTGTTAATTAAACGATCGCTGTCCACTTCATAAATAATTGTTTTAATTGAACATGTTTGTTGTGATATGTTCTTTGTTCTTTTGCTTGTATATTCACCACCATGTATATGCTGTCTGTGTTGTAAGTTATGTTTATATTTGTAAAAGGCCAAAGTGAAAGGTAAATAGAACTGATTCCTTATAACTTTGAATTATCAGGAAAATATGCAAACATTGCCGTTGCGGGCCAGAAGACCACGATCTCACAGATGATGACGACAGAGACAAGCAACCAATGAAATTGATTCTTGAAGGTCGCCATAACAACGTCCGTGAGCTGTCGTCAAGACTACACAAGTTGAATATAGAAGATCCTGCAGTTCAGTCCGAGATTGTGACTCCTGAAAATGATTTAGTTATACACAGAATCGTTGCTGAAAACTTGGTAATGTTATCTCTTAGTTTCGTTTCTTTTTTATTCTGAAGCATCCTTCATTCTCAGTATCCTATCAGAATACAGTATAACTGTTTGTAAGATTTTCGACAATCAAACAGATTTGCCATAAAATACATATCTGAGTTGACTGAATGCAAGTATTCTGTGATAAATGGGATCTAAATAGAACGAGGCACCTAAACAGTTAAAGTAAAGCGTTCATTCTGCAAATGCTAGCATCAGAGACATAGAAAAGATCTCTGCTAGCATGTTTAGTAAAAATCGATATTATTGTATTGATAATATGCAAAATATTAACATTGCAAGTATGCAAAGCTTTTGAAATGTTTATACGAATAACAACAGTACTTGTATTTCTTTTTGTTCACGTTGCAATATTTATCAGCATCCCGCTATAAAGTAAATCATTATTATTGTTGTTGATGATAACGGTGATGTATGAGTTTAACGCCCGTTTCAGTTGTATTTTGGTCAGTTTTACAGGCGGGCAGTTTACCTTACCATCGTTCCTAGAAAGTACCAGTACTAGATCCCTATCCTCCGTAAGAAACTGCCACCTTTCTCACTTGCAGGGACACATTATCAGTATATAGCGGGTCTCGAACCCATAAGCCTTATTCAATGAGAGGTTACATGAAGTAACTCATTAACCGCGGTCTACATGAATATACGATTTCATCTGGACTGAAACATTATTTTGCACTATAATAATAAATCATGAAAAATCAAACATCGCATGCACGTCTCGGGGAGGATTACTTTTACTTTGCTTCATTATTTTTATAACCATTCCGTCTCAGAATAACCCGCCACTCAATTGCTAATGAAGAAACAATCAATGGATTCCTCAACGAATAAAACAAGAGTTTTATCTTGAAAGTTGTGTTTTATGCCAAACTTTTGTTACGAAGACTGAAGAGCAAGAAATGTCTGCGGTGTTTTGGCGATTCTCCATACCGCCCGTGTCGAGTTAATGCGGTTTTTACAAGTGTTGAAACATCCAGTTAATGAAATAATGGAAAGTATATAAGGGTACCAAGTTCAAAGCTACTTGCACATTATGGAAGTAAATGCTTTTTTAATGTATAATGTTTAAACCTTTAAACCTTAATTATGTACTTCGAATATTACGTCATCATAAGTACAGAAACTTCATGGTTTACCGGTATACTTGATTATTTTTGTAAAAGTTTCGGGAAAATGCTTTTATCTTTCTAAAAGTTTATTAACTGCTTTTTAGCTGATTTTTAACCAAACATTCAGAAAAATATTTACACATACACATATCAATTTCTTGACGTGGTGTTGTCTGAAGTTTTATAGCAGCTGAGGGTCGAATATTTGTATACGAACAAGTACATGTACACAACAGATATTTATCTGAAATAACAACTCAAATTCATGTTCAGTTAAAGTCATGTTTTTTTCTGAGCCATGTTTTTGGTCAACAACAAAAAATACTCTTGCTTTCCGGGTTTGAACTGTGGACAATTACCGGTCTTTAACATTCTTATACAGAGATCGCAGACATACATTTCCATGTTACCAAAAGATAAGCAACTTTTTGCCGCTCAATTACGCAGACGACAACTTCAAAGACAACTTCCGCTGCACGATCTTCACGCAAAGTTCTGTGATAGTCTGACAGAAAAGGAGATGCAAAAATTCCAGAAATTTGCCGAGAAACGTAAAAATAAAGCTGTAGGTATTGGAAACGTGGGTTCCGTTCCTCAGAATGGTCTTACGGTAAGTTTACACTTACAGAGCTGCTGTTTATGTCGAAACAAAGTTAAAACATAAAATAAAAAATGTACGTACATGTTGCTGGAAAATGATGTGTTCATCACTGTCATGTTGTGTTCGTTAGATTGCCTTTACATGCATATATTTACAATGACACTGGTTTACTGAATTTGCTTCTACTTTGTACCACGCATCAACATTTGACTTGTCTCATCTTTTACATTTTCTTTTTAAGCAAAAATGTGGGATGTTGGTATCATTAATTATGTAATTATAGTCATTGCTTTTGTTTCAGTTAAAAATGTAAAGTTTCTTCTAGATAAAATTTGTAATATGTCAAGCAGTGTTGCTAATATTAAAGTGCAAAAATCTAGACGGCTTTCTGCCGAAAGGCAAAAATAAAATACAAATGATTGAAGAATTGGCAACGCTATTTTAAGGTCCGCTGTGATACTTTTGTATCACAGTTTTCTTGTTCTTGTAAACATAGTCAAGTTACTGCTATTTCCCCTCTTAGTCAGGTACAAATTACATTTCTTTTCTCGAGCATCACCGGGTCATTGGGTTTGGTCATAAAATGTACAGGGGTATGCTTTTAGCTTAGTTAATTTTTGGAATGAACGCTTTTAAAAGTCTTGTTTGCACTAAATTTTACTTTGGCTCGTGTGTTGAATCTCTCCATTATCTTGTCATGTCATAATATTTCAGATAGGAGTCAGGGGTGCTTGCCAAATTGGTGTCTCGTACACAAGATGTTGTAATCTATACTGAATACAAAAGCAAATTTTAACGAGGTTTCCTTCCGAGATGAAAGAAATTGATCTTCCTAAGCTGTTTTTGCTGTATTTTAGAGACAATCTTCTGTAAATTACAAACTATGTCAAATTAGTCGAAACACGTATAACAAGACTTTATATCCTTACTGCGCATTCCTGTTTTATATATAGCATATATGCTCACATGTTATAGTTAACGCACTTATTGGTAGAAAATAGAAAACACTTCAGGTTTCAATACTTTCAGAGATGTCACAGATGTGAATTAACAATCGATTATCGAGGGTTCGCCATGAATACCAATAGAATGGGGCCATCAGTGTGCTTCCATACCGGATGTTTCACGTGCGCCACATGCAAAGAACTCCTTGTCGACAATATCTACTTTTTCAGATCCGGCGATATCTACTGTGGACGCCATTACGCGGAACTTGTTTATCCAAGATGTTCCGCATGTGATGAGGTTTGTTTTTGCTTAAGTTTGTCTTTTATAGTAACAAACAACTCATATTTGTTAAAGTCATGCAATTTGAATGTATAAACAGACACGAAATGTACTTCCAAGAGAATCAATATATATCGAACATTGTGATTACGAAAAGTTTAGATCTTTATGTTCATACAAAATTAGATTTCAGCATGTCCCCGGTGGCTGCCTTCTATGTTTTTGTGAACGTGAACAGTTTAATATACCTGGGAAATACACCTGTAAAATACACCTGGATAATTCGCACGAATTCAGTAACGACGACTTTATTAATTCAAATTGTTTACCTCAATTGTAAGCATATTTTGTGCATAGTTTAAAAATAAAAGTTTCAAATGTCTCCCATTGAACAACTTTTCTATTTATATAAAGTGCACAAACATGAGAAACCTTTAATGGTGTAGCTTCAATACGTAGGTAAATATGTAAAACCTGAAATTAAAATTACACATACATGTAAAGATAACGTTTTCTGTTCTTACACCAGCATTGATTCACTATGCATTTGCAGTGATTAAGAAAGGACTGTTGAAACCTTTCTTGTCGACTCAATTTAGAAACCAAGTGGTCATCTCCATATGTATCGGAACCGACTGACTTATATTGATATTATTCCAGTTATTCTGCCCTGCTTCAAACGCGAAATACGCAAAAATGTATCAATTCTTTATCCTATAAATACTATCTAAAATTAAAAAAGCAGTGACGTTGACATCTTTGGAAATCAAGCCCTTAAGTGTTATTTCTGTGGAATTACAGTGCAAGAACAAGATAACTGAGGCATTATTTTCCATTAGCGTTACTCCGTCTCTATAATGAACAAAACCTAGTTGCGAATATCCGATTGACTTGTTCCATCGGAACAAAATGTAAGCATACTATTTAACTACAGTTCTTTTCGTCATTCTATTTAAGCCTTACCCTGCCGAAAAGTTAAAATGGACTGGTCTATCTTTCACTTTGGACAGTACCAATACTTGTTCAAAGGGGTGACCATTGAAACTTTTATGACTGAATAAAAACAATAGTGCAGATCATGATCAGACTGTACGCATGTGTAGGTTAATCATGATCTGCACTGGTTCCGAGAACAAAACCACTTACCACTAGCACGGTAAACATTGATAAGCTCGGCTTTTATAGTTTAGGATGGTACTTGCAGATAATTTTCGCACGAGAATACACACAAGCTGAGAACCAGGCTTGGCACGTGCAGCATTTCTGTTGCTGGTATTGTGATACTCCTTTGGCGGGCCTCAGGTACATCGCACAGCAAAATAACCCATACTGTGTCCAGTGCTTTGACAGGCTTTATAGCAAGGTAAGAATTTGATTTTAATGTCTTGTTTTAGGCCTTTCTGTTTCAGTTTATAACTTCAACATAGCCGGCCCCATAAAATATCCGGTACCAAACTCCTAACACAATCGTTCCGGTATTATACGTTTCAAGATCTCAATAGTCCATTCACTCTGAGGGAGGGGAGCATGTGGGTGTCTGCAGAGATAGTAAGATATTGTTGTACTGTTCCTATGAAGTATTTTCCATGAAACCCCCGTCTTTTATTAAATAAATTGCGCTGTTATTTCTTACATTCGTTATCTATTATGGTTAAAGTAGCATGTAAGGGGAGATAAACAGGCATAACCAATAGACTGAAAATATAACCGCAACAAATTCGTACAGTACTGCTGTATAAAGACTAACTTTTACATAACATATACCGTCCGTTTGTCAGATTTTCAATGTATGATATTCCAGATACTGCAACGTAAAGGCATTCCTGTGTAAAAATGAAGTAACTTGGGTCATACGTTACATTATGTGGTATGTGAGTGTTTGTATATTTCGTTGTTTCATTTGTAGAAAGTCTTTTTTGATTCGTCGTTCAAGCCTGTCTCATTTTCATCCTCGATACTTTGGTTTGAGAACGAGTCACGAAATATTTTGTATTTCCTTTTTTGAATTTACGGTGTGATAAATTCATGTTTATGTCGACGAAGAAGTAATTTGTGTTGTCAGGTTTAGGATGAGACAGCGTTCGCACTTCTGATACAAACAGATAGTTTGCTTTCTGTATAAATGTATTAGATGTTTGTTTCTGAAGACAGGTAAGAAGTAAATATTTTAGTCTTCAGCCTGTATTCTTACACAATACGTAAGAGATATTTTATAATAAGAAATCGTATACCTATCACAAATATATAATCCTGATTGGCCGGTAGTGATTACGTGCCCGCGTCAGCAAAAAGTAGGTTTAGACCTTTAAAATAACGTGTGGACCTGCGCGGATTTCAAGACGTCATTTCTGTTATATTTTCGCATATAATCACTAGTTTGTATGAGGTTTACGTTTCAATAATATTAGACTAATGTTTCGGTCAATATAGTTTGCGGACCTATGAAAAAAAGTATTGAGCTTGGACTTCGTCCACGGTCAATATCACTTTTTAACAGGTCCGCAAAACTATATATTGGCCGAAACATTAGTCTAAAATTGTACACAATTGCCAGTTACAGTACGTTATACAAATTAAAAGACGTCGGTACGCAAAGAATCCAAGCAGTCAAGCGTTGTGTCTACAACAAGACAAGAGTAAAAGCTTTGTTTTGTAGAAGTCAATGCTTTGTTAAAGGTCATTTGCGTAATTTGCGTAAACGTCAAGGCTTTTTGTTTAAAATATGCAGACATTGTTATACAAAATACTGACTTTGTTACAAATATATAGTAAAAAGTTTGCAATGAAAAAACATTTTGTTAAAATCGTGAAAGGCCGTTATATATGAATTTCATTTGACATAAAAAAGGTATATTAGTTCTGGTTTAAAAATACTTGCGATATCTATTTATTCAACAGTTGTTTTATACATAGACATCAAAGGATTGCAAGCTGCCTGTACAAACACCCACCCAGCATGTTTACTATAGATCACAATAGGCATCTCGTTTTTCTTGCTGGTTATATGTGTAGCTTTTCATATGATATACATGTACATGTAAACAACTGAATGATCGCATACACGTTGACAAGTTGAAAAAGAACTGTGGGGTTTAAACCACGTTAGACAAGTTATGCAAATGACCTATATATGTTTGTTTATTGCAATATATGAAGCTTCTTGGTTATGTACCATGTATGTTTCTGCGTGCTGTTTATTTTATGTATGTAATGCATGACCCAAGTTCTTATTTCCTCATAGAATATGCGGTTGGTATGTTCTTTAGTGACAAAAAGATCCAAATCATATACGCATATATCAATATTGATGTGCCATATTTTACGACTTTTTAAGTTACATAGTTTATTTTTGGACTTCATTGATATATAAGCTGATGCCACTTTTCATTCTTTCTATGTATAACCGTTGTGTATGTGTATTGTTCTTATATACAGCAGACATAACTATTTTAGAGACCGTGATATTTTTGTTTGTACAAATGAACATGTACTGTGTCCGACCCCAAGTTTTTCAGATGTTAGTATCATTTAAAATGAACGAAATTAACTGTAACTCGAGCGTTTCAGCCTACGCTTGAACTATTTGAAATCGAAACCTCTAAACTCACTAACCCAAGAAAGATTAACTGGTTCGAACCCAGTGAAAGACTCGCTAACAATCCCCTACTAGTTGCAGGTCCTACCTTATTGGCAGATTTGAAGTACTGGTACTCGTAAATACGTATAGGTCTTCACTAACAGTAGCTTTTTGTGGAGCGCCTTGGTGCAGTGGTAGCGCGTTCGACTCGGGATCAGAGGGTCCCAGGTTCGGTCACCACCAGTGCCCATGTGATGGTAGTATCCTTAGGCACGACACTGCCTGTCCAGTCGAGGTTGATAGTCTCTAGAGCGATAACCTGTACTAGAAGTTTTAATAACTTGTCTCGGAACCAAGAGTAGTCAGAGTACATAAATTAGTATAAACCAGCAGCAGATTTTGTATTTGCTAAAGTATACATGTATTTCATATTTAGAGATTATATTTACAAGTTATTGTTTTATGTAAAATTATACTTAATCTTGCAGAGGAACAACACTGATCTTGTGTAACTGTATATAAAGACCAATTTTATACATAATGTTTCAGGTTTGTAGCACGTGTAGTCGGACAATCACTGCGGATTCACCGGGTCTATCGCACGGCGAATATCACTGGCATGCGTGCCCACACTGCTTTTGCTGTTACTGCTGTGGTTCGAATCTCATCAACCAGCAGTTCTTACTGAAGGATGGAAAACTGTTCTGTAGTCTTGATTGTCGACATACATTTGTTAACTCACCGAAAAATGCCTTTCAGAGACCTGTTCATAATCATCATCATTGATGTTCGTATCCATATTATTGTGTACTAGTGTCATGCTCATATTTTACTGCCGCTATCGTATTTACGTTTCTGTCAATTAGTATATCTCATGCATTCGTTTGTTTTACTTCTCGTATAATGCATTTGTCTTGTTTCCTCCATTTCTTGAAAGATGTCATGACCATTTTAAAGTTTAGACACAGAACCCCACGCATACCCATTTTTTTGCACCTAATGGTCAAGGTAAGCTATGGTGGTCGTCCATTGTCAGAAATTAGGTTTTGTAAACAGTAGAAACTACAGTGTTCAATGAATCATCGTGAAACTTGGTCAGAATGTTTGTGTTGATGCACGCTAGGTTAGGATTAAAACTTGGTCAGGATGGGTCAAAAACTAGGTCACCAGGTCAGATCATAGAAACACCTTGTGCACGCAATAGAGACTGCATTTTGTACCCAGTCATCATGAATGTGAGTGAGCATGTTTGTCTTTGTTAAATCTAGGTCTAGTTCGAAACTAGGTCATGCGGGGTCAAAACCTAGGTCACATAATAGAAAAACCCTTGTGTCCCCAAAAGAGACTGTATTTTCACCCAATCATCATGCCACTTGGCCTGAATGCTTGTCTTGATAAACTCTATGTTGGAATATAACTAGGTCACGCGAGGTCAAAACTAGGTCATCAGGTCAGATCATAAAAAAACATTTAGTCACGCATTGGCGCTGTATTTCCTAACGTTGGCAAGAATGATTGTATTGGTGAATACTGGGTCGAGTTCGTAACTGAGTCACGTGAGATCAAAGGTCAGATCATTAGTGTTTTTTAAAAAAGGCAAAAAAAGGAAAAAAAAATAAAAAAAAACATGGAGGGGGGGGACCCCCTTCAAAAAAAATTGGGGGGGCCCGGGGCGCGGGGGGGAAGAGCTGACCAATTTTTTGGGGGGGGGGAAGAGGGGGGGGGGGAGGGGGGGGGGGCGCCCGTTAAAAAAAAAAAAAAAAAAAAAAAGAGAGAAAAAAAAAAAAAAAAAAAAAAAAAAAACCCCCCCCCCCAACAAACAAAAAAAAAAAAAAAATTAAAAAAAAAAAAAAAAAAAAAAAAAAAAAAAAAAAAAAAAAAAAAAAAAAAAAAAAAAAAAAAAAAAAAAAAAAAAAAAAAAAAAAAAAAGTGGGGGGGGAAATTAAAAAAAAAAAAAAAAAAAAAAAAAGTGGGTTGGGGGGGGGGGGGGGAGGGGGAAATTTGTATTAAGTTGTTAAAGCAACACATTTTCAATTTTTGAAGGGAAGATAATGTTGATACATGTATGTTTCGGAGACGTTTAAGAGTACATCTCATAAATGATGTAGTACCTATTTTAGCTTCATTTTATTCATCCCAAAGCTGTGAACGTGAAACACAAACAAGTGAGCGTACACGCTTTAATTATACGAATAAATGTACATTTCTCACTGTGTATGCACTGAATTCGTAATCCAGTCTGTGCGAGTGTATCGCTTCCTCCGAGGGGTAGCCTAATGCGCGGGGGTCACACATTACATGTAATCAGTAAAATATAAAAACAAACACATTAAAGTCCCATGATCACTTTGAATCAATTTATTTTTAAAGAGTTTATAGATAGAATAATGACAAATATGCCTTTTTATTTAATGTTTTCGAGTGAATTATAGAGTTTTCTCAGTGAAATAAAAGTGATAATCCACAGTTTTGAAACAGTGGATTACCATTTTTATTTTTCACTGTTTTTGCAATCTTCTACCCGGATTTACGTCAAAAAGTATACCGAGCGTAATTAATGCTGGAAACCATGCGACGATGACGTCGTTAAAATGACGTCATTTGCGCTATGTTTTTTGATGACGTTCCCCGCGATTTTCGTTATTTTATAGAAACAAACTCAATAAAAGTAGAGTTTTAACCATAAAATAAAGAAAAATTGTTGGTATCGGTGTAATATCATGTTAATTTCCCTCGTGAACCTGTTGTCTTTTCCTCGTGGCTGCGCCACTCGTTGAAAATATCACTTTGGGTGCCCACTCGGTGAAATTATAACGTGATCTTACACCGAAACCAACAATTATCTCTATATATCGTTGCTTGTCCATACTTTTTTTTGGTCTGGAAACGTTTCCAAATTTTTGCAATATGACTGACAAAGATACTGCAGTATTTTAGAAATTTGTCCCGATTAAAAATAAGACTTTTGAAGACTTTTTTTTTATTTGTTCAAAATTAATAGAGGTCAGTTTCGCTGGTACGACATTGAACTACGATTATGGTAGTAAGAAAGTGAACATGACGTCACAGATGTTTGATATTTTGTTCAAATTTAAGTATTTAAAAAAAAAACTTATTTCATATTTCTTAAACTATGGAGGAGAAACTTGTAAACTGTATCGAAAAGAAAACAACAAATTTTATAAGCAGACTTTTCACTTTGATTTGGTTGTTAGGTCATTAACGATTGAAGAAATTTCCATGTGAAACATATACTGTACATTTGAGATCTTGTAGAAATCTATGAAAGATGCTGTAAATAGTAAAATACTGAGAATATTTATTTTCAGTTTTCAAAAATTTTGAACATCAAAGACTGGATAACTATAACGGGTTGTTGTTGTTAATAATCTAGTCTGTTGTTCACATCGCTCAACTATATGAACACGTACATAGTACTATATACATGTATATGTATATATGAATCAAAATGAATTTATTAGTTGTTTATTACCTGCTATCACCATGTGACATAAAATAAATAAATCTATACACATATTTCCATGTCTTGTTGTTGTTTCCCTTTTTTATTTGAATATTTATCTATTTAACATTTTACAATCTATTATCCAACAGACAATAAAATATCTGGACAAACGAGGAATGTGCTGGTATATGAAACTTCCAGTTTGGGTTTCCGAACACATAAAACAGTCAGCTTCGTCGAAGCCTGGTTTTCTCTTCGGTTTTAACTATTTCAAAAAAAAATTTTTTTCATCTGAAGAAAACGATAAAAATACATACAACTGATTCGTAACATACTAGATGAATAAAATAAAATGTCCCGCAAGGTGTATGTCTCTGTACATGTACATGTATGAAAAATAAGTGACTATCACAGAAAAGATGTCCAAGTTCAGTACATTTTTTTCAGAGACATTTATAGCAGTCCCGAGGTGAACACTGAAGACTAGTTGATTAGCAGGCAGTACCTATGCTCAGCTATGATATTTTATATGTTTCATTTGCTTTTATTCTATCTTAGCCAGACTAATTCACGTTCGTTAAATTTCTAGGGGAATTCAACATATTTTTGCAATTATTTTCATATAAATGAGACAAGATTTTCACCAAACTTGCAAACTTCAACTTCCCAGTACTAGAAACCATAATGAGAAAGAGTGACCTATATTAATGTAAAGATATTAAATGACTCTTGGAAACACAGTGAAGTATTACCACAACATATATCTCAATGCATGTAAAAAAATGTTTGATATGTTTTAATCCAAACCGTTTCAGTATTCCTTTCAGTTATTATGCTGAATATAAAATATAAGATTCAAAATTTTACCACTGATCTGACCCACAATCATTATATTGAAATTAAGAAAAGGTTAAAATTAAGGGAAAATGCTGTCCTGTAACTGAATTTAAACTATCAGGTTATGAAAGTGGATGTACAAACAAGTACTTTTTCTCTCCATCAGTTCTTAAGAGAGCACAACAATAGTAAAATTTGACAGTTGACTTTCATGAATCTAAACTTCTTTAAAGTTTTAACTTTCTTTACAGTTTTAACTACATATTCTCCGTTTGTGATAATAAAGAGACAATTGTGACTCAAAGGCGTCAATACGATGATTCTGGACGCTTCTCTACCCATTCCTTGATTTCAGGTACATCACCAACTGCTTTAAAATGTGCGGCTAACAGTGGTCTACCGTTGAAGGCGTCCACCTCTGATTCTTTAAGAAATGTCTGTAGAAGTGTAATACCATCGTAGATAATAAGATCTCCAAGTGTCAGCTGAAATGTAGGATTCTGTCTATGTAGAAAGTACAAGACGGGAGGCATTTTCGTTTTACTTGTTATTATACCCGTTTGAAAAAATATCACTACCGTTTTGCAATAAACAACAGTTGCAATGTCGACATTTTACTTCAGTACTATCGCTCTCGGACCATTAAAACAGTTCTGTAAACAGAATATTGCTTTGTGTGCGAATCTTTCAATTATAATTTGAACTTTAAAAGGACAACGAATTAAAAAGTTGAGGCTGGTACCTCCAACTAGAAAAATGATGCGACAAGGAAGTAGAGACTAACCTTATCGCCCAGAAAGAATTTCTTTCCTCCACTATTCTCTTTCAGACGCCTCTCAACAAAGTTAAGGTACTTCTTCATGGATTCTTCAGCAAAAGTTTTCACTAATTCTTTCTGTACATGGAAGAAGAGTTACAGCAATAAGTCATAAGTGTTTCAGTCATGGCATTAAATCATAAGACAAAGTAGAAATCATAACATGAAACAGGTATATTGGTATATCAATTTCAAGTAAAAGATACAAGTTGCTCGATCATTTGACCCACCTCGGACTTTATCCTACGAGGGAGTTTGTAAGCTACATTTTGTACTCTCGTCTCCAATGTTAAAGACAAGTATACAGACGCTGTCAATGTATTAGTCACACCCAAGTTACTAATTCTATCAAGCGTATTATGTACTGTTTTCATTGAAAATCTGTATGACAGACACATACCCAGCTAGTTTGATACTAAAGAGCTATGATATGATAAACATAACTGATAATTTGACTGATAAATGAATTATCGCATGTAGTAAACTAATTATATTCATACGACTGGAAGTGTTACTTAATCTTAATTTCATGTATATTTTATTTGTTTTTTTGTACAACGTGCAGCATAATTATACCTTCTTGTCCAGATCTTTTTCATGGTACATTTTTATTAACTCTCTGTTGACCATTTCATTGAACATTTCTTGGATTTCCTCAATGCGCAGACCGTCAAGATTGCTGTTACCCATTAGCCCTTTAAATAAAAATGACTTTATTAACATAACAGACAGTTATAGGACCATGTGGTTTTTAGTGCGTCTTTATGTGATATGATTGAAGTATGGCGGTCAATTTCTGCACATTTCTGTCTTCGTCAGAATCATACACAAAACGACAACATCAGCAGTTTTTGCTAAAGCTCTTTTCTTTCCCTGGGACGCATGCAGACACGAAAACTTACTGGTCTAATATAGTCTTCGAGACTAGAATGTCGATAAACGAACGGTTTCTTTTGTTTCCGCCAATTTAGTTTGTCTGGAGAATATTTGTTTGTGTATCAGCCTATTGCGCTTTAAATGCTTCGTGTACAGTCAAGTAACATTGACTGAAAATTCAAATGTGATGACACGTGAATCACTATCCTTGTATCATGTATTTCATGCATAGATATACGAGTATATATACGTTTTGTTCTCCTTATTAAAGTTGTATATGAGCAGTCACGCTCCGAGAGAATTCATAGCATACGTAGTCTAATCTAAAGAATTCATCTGTAGTGTGGTCACATTCGTACTATATAACAAAACGCACCTTTAAGTCATACAGCAGAAGTAACACAAGTTATGCAAATTTGAAAAAAAAGATCGCAACCTCGCTCCGATCGGTTTATTTAGTGATTTGATTTTAAAAAGAATGCAAATGTATTAAACGTGAATATGTTGCGTGTTATGATTGTATCGGTCGTATTAGGTAAATGCATTGGAAGCTATCAAAGATTCCGCCATATATTGTACAGGTATACATACCAAACTCCCTGGCGAGATATCGTGCAATGGCACTGCCCTGGCATATCACCTTATCATCATCTATCTGTATTACCGGCAATGCCTCTAACGGCATATCTGTAAAATATATATATCGGATGCAATGTCATGCAATGATTAAATCGACAACAAAAAATACACATAAATGCTATAACCAATGCCATGCTTATAATTTCATCTGTATATAGAAAATTGTAAACTTTAGCGACCAGGTGTGTTGAAGGCACGTCAGTCAAATCAATAAAAAGAGTCAAACACAGAAGATTTCAAACATAGCACGCTTCAAACACAGAAACTTTCCAACACAGTAGATTTGACGACTGATGCAAATCTGTCGGTGACCGTGAAACTCAGAGAGAAGGGGACAGAAGATTATCAAGAACTTTAAACAAGAGGGCCAAGATGGCCCTATATCGCCCACCTAGCTGGTTACCATTGGCAAAACTACAAGGTCAACAATAGCAAAAAAGGTCAGTTTTGACTTGGGGATCTTGATTTGGACAATCTTGGTAGAGGTCCACTTAGCAATGCTACATACCAAATATCTAAGCTCTAGGCCTTGTTGTTTTAGAGAAGATTATTAAAGTTTTTCCTATATAAACCTATGTAAAACCAAGTGACCCCGGGCGGGGTCAATTTCGACCTGGGGGTCATGATTTGAACAATCTTGACAGAGGTCCACTAGGCAATGCTACAAGCTAAATATCTAAGCTCTTAGCCTTGTGGTTTTAGAGAGGAAGATTTTTATTTATTTTCCTATTTGTTGCCATAGCAACCAGAGTTCTACATGGAATGAAATTCTTTGAAAAACTTATATAGAGCTTTATGCAAGGAATATCCTGCAAAGTTTTACCAACACTGGCCCTGCGATTTTTAGTATATGCAAATTTGTTAAACCTAATGCTCTCCCGACTGACATAACCGCCCACTTTTCAATTTTGTCCCCAATAGTAATTGAATATCTATCGCGACATGTGTATCAGGAAAACAAACTTAATCCTTTTTGTCTTATAAATATGCTACTCAAATTATTGACTGTTATTCACTGGCCGAGAAAGTATGAAAACTGTACACGTATAATTAACATTAATTTTGGAGGTAACTAACTACATACAATGTGGATAAATCTCATTTAAAAAAAATATTATACTTCACTGGCGGTTGATGAGTTCCAAACTTCCGGTCAAAAGCGAGCTCAATACGGCTGCGCCAATCATTTCTTTTATTACTTGCAGTGAACTTATAATGATAATAGTTGAAATAATCAGGTTATCACCCACTGGCCCTAGTTTGTTCAATTTTCTATGAATATAGATTTACGAAGACGACAATATGGTACGTTAACCGCGCGGTATAGCAAAGAGGTATGTTTCAAAATGATTTGTTTGTAAACACACAATAGTACTAATGGATGAGTGAACAAGAACCGTAAGTTAATCAAGTGTATCAATTGCACCTATGCATTGAAACATTTTGCCCCGACATTTGGACACGTAGTTACCACAGGTGGAAGGAACATACCTTTGACTTTTTTTTCTTAAGCTAATGTCTTTTTCTATGCATTTTAAAATTGATATCAGAATAAATAAAAAAAGAAAATTGAAAAAAAAATTTTTTTTCCTTCATAGCTCTTTACTATATACCTTTTTAGTTCCCAGCTTGTCGTTCGAATTGCTGATTGCAAACCAGTACCCAGTTTCATATTCGAATTGCGAACTGCGAACTGCAGTGTAGTTGTCATTCCCAATTAGCGGTTTAAATGAAGACTATTTGCCAATTCGCAGTTCGCGATTCGAATTGCGAACTGAAAACCAATTCCCGATACAGATTAGTTGCAAGTTCGAACTGCAAACCAAATTTAAGGATACCATTATGATGAATTATCAACTGACGGAATTTGTTAGTAACGCTTGATCGTTATTATATCTTCATCAAAGTTATTTGTATCAGATGTTTAATATCATAAATTTCATCATCATGAAATAATAATCCACGTATGTTACATGTACACTACTTGTTTTTCAGCGTCTGTCTCGTAGAAAATCTTTGTTATGCCTCTGCAGTTCATTTCATAAAACATATCCTGGAGTTCCTCGATACGCAGACCATCTAAGTTGCTGGAACCCATCAAACCTTAAACATAAAAACTAACTCATCATTTATCTTCATTGATTTATCAAACACAAGAGAGTCGTGCTGGCCCATTTATCCCTCAACTGAGTATAATTGATCTTAGTGACAAGGTCAACGTCATATGATATCAATCAAATATACTTTCTTTGCAGAGTGTCAAATACAAGAGAGCCACGATCACCCTTCATCGCTCACCTTACTATCAGCCTGAAAGATTTTTAAAGATTTTCTTTTATAAGGCTGTGTAAAACCGATGAACCTGGGGCCTATTTGACGGGGCTCATCATTTTGACACTCTTGGTAGAGATTCACTAGACGATGCTTCACACCCAATATCTAAGCTTTGGGCCTTTTGGTTTCTGAGAAAAAGACTTTTAAAATACTCTTCAAAATATATGTATATTTGAACTCTAACCGAATCCCCAATGAAAATACATGTAAACATGAACTCTTACCGAAGTCTCTAGCGAGATACACGTATATATGAACACTGACCGAATCCCCTATCGAGATAAATATATAAATTATATGAACTCTTACAAAACACCTTAGCGAGATTTGCGTAAACATAAACACTTGCCTAACACCATATCGAGATACATGTATTCATCAACTCTTATCGACTTCCTAGACTATTTCGGTACTCTTCAGGATTCCCAAATGAATTACATGAACAAGTAAACATGACTTCTTACTGAACTCCAAAGGGATCTACATGTACTGTATGAACAATGACCGAATCCCCTATCGAAATACATTCATAAATGAACATTTATCAAACTCCCTGGCTATCGAACACCCCAGCGAAATACATTCAAATATGAACACTTCTCGAACTCCCTAGCGAGATACATTCATATAGGAACATTTATCGAACTCTTTAGCGAAATACATTCATATATGAGCATTTATCGAACTCCCTAGAGAAAAACATTCATATATGAACATTTATCGAACACCCTAGCAAAATACATTCATATATGAACATAAAATCGAACTCCCTAGCGCGATACATTCATATATGAACACTTATCGAACTCCCTAGTAAAAAACATTCATATATGAACAGTTATCGAAATCCCTAGTAAAATACATTCATATATGAACATTTATCAAACGCCCTGGCTAGCGAAATCATCCATATATAAACACTTATCGAACTCCCTAGCGAAACACACTCATATATGAACACTTATTGAACTCCCTACCGAGATACATTCATATATGAACACTTCTCAACTCCCTAGCGAAATACATTCATATATGAACATTTACTGAACTCCCAAGCGAACAACATTCATATATGAACACTTATCGAGCTCCTTAGCGAGATACATTCATATATGAACATTTATCGGACTGCCTACCAAAATTCATTCATATATGAACACTTATCTAACTCCTTAGCAAAATACATTCGTATATGATCACTTATCGAACTCCCTAGTACAATACATTCATATTTGAACACTTCTCGAACTCCCTAGCGAAATACATTCATATATGAACACTTATCGAACTCTCTAGCGAGATACATTCATATCTGAACACTTATCGAACTTCCTAGCGAAATACATTCATATATGAACAGTTATCGAACTCCCTAGCGAAATACATTCATATATGAACATTTATCGAACTCCCTAGCGAGATACATTCATATATGAACACTTATCGAACTCCCTAGTAAAAGGCATTCATATATGAACATTTATCAAACTCCCTGGCTAGCGAAATACTTTCATATATGAACACTTATCGAACTCCCTGGCTAGCGAAATACATTCATATATGAACACTTATCGAACTCCCTGGCTAGCGAAATACATTCATATATGAACACTTATCGAACTCCCTAGCGACATACATTCATATATGAACACTAATCGAACTCCCTAGCGAGATACATTCATAAATGAACACTTATCGAACTCCTTAGCAAAGTATATTCATATATGAACATTTATCGAACTCCCTATCGAGATACATTCGTATATGAACACTTATCGAACTCCCTAGTGATATAAATTCATATATGATCACTTATCGAACTCCAAAGCGAGATACATTCATATATGAATACTTATCAAACTCCTTAGCGTAATACACACATATATGAACATTTATCAAACTCTTTAGCGGGATACATGCAAAAATGAACACTTATCGAACTCCTTAGCAAAATATATTCATATATGAACACTTATCGAACTCCCTAGCGAAATACATTCAGATATGATCTCTTCTCGAACTCACTCGCGAGATACATTCATATATGAACATTTATCGAACACCCCAGCGGAATACATTCATATATGAGCACTTATCGAACTCCCTAGCGCGATACATTCATATATGAACAGCTATCGAACTCCCTAGCGAAATACATGTATATATGAACACTTATCGAACTCCCTAGCGAAATATATTCATATATTCATATATGAACACTTATCGAACTCCCTAGCAAAATACATTCATAAATGAACACTTATCGAACTCCCTAGCGAAATACATTCATATATGAACACTTATCGAACTCCCTAGCGAAATACATTCATATATGAATAGTTATCGAACTCCCTAGCGAAATACATTCATATATGAACATTTATCGAACTCCCTAGCGAGATACATCCATGAACACTTTCAGAACTCCCCAGCGAGATATATGTATATGTAAACTCACTCTCCGAAATCTCTAGCGAAATACATTCATATATGACTAAACTCCTTAGCGAGATACATGTATAGATTAACTTTTACCGAACCCCACTATCAGGATTCATGTTCTAAGCATACACAAACTATTACCGAATACTGAATACTTTATTACCAAAAGTATGTTTATTTGTTATATACTGAATATATACTGAAAATAGTTATATACTGAATATTGACAAATCATTCTTTCTGGTATAGGCCTACAAGATGAGGCTAGCGGTATAGAATTCCATACATCTTTTTAATTAGACGATAATTTTTCAGCATTTGAATAAGAATCATTAAAAGAATATAGTTAATGAAAATAACAATTGAAAAATAGACCGTTATAGTTTTCTTTTCAACATATCAAATTTGATATCAGATCTAATCTGCATATAACTTGAGCTTGGTGTCCTTGAATTACTTGGGACCATGCCTAAACATCAACCATCACCAATTTCCGAAATATTTACATGTCAGTTTTGTTTGTGGGCCCGATGTGATACTTTGTATCACGGTTTTTCTTGATGCTATTTTTACGTAGGATTAATAACATGATGAGAGTTTGGCTAGTAGCTCTGACCGAAAAGTTTATAATTATAAAGGCAGGTCTATGGAAATCTATTTAACTGCGCGCATGACAGAACGTCTTTGTGCTCGTTCTGCTGTCCAGACGCCAGCTGGCACACCATAGTTTTCATGGAGGGGTGCATCAATTATTATATAAATATTATGTTTTTTTCGTTTTGCCGCTCTAACATTGTATGTATTATTTGTCGCATTAGCGATTGGTGCTTGCCTTCCTTTTGTTGGGCACATTTAGGAAAACGTAAGTTGTGTAAATTGCACTCTTTTTCTGATTGCTGTCCTTTCGTATGCCTTCACAACCATTGTCGATTTGTAATTGTGCTTATTAGGTCCACCGTCCTCTAAAGAGGCTATAATCGGTACGACCCGCAACCATTGTCGACAACAGGTCGGGGACTTTTGTAGCCTAAACTCAAGATTAAATCAGTCAAAAACAGCTAAAGGAATGGTCTAGTCTGGAAAAAAAACGTCAGAAGAAAGTTTATTCGTTTATTATTCTCCTACTGTTATACAACAACATGATATTGAGAGGACGAAAATATGTGAAAGGCGAACTTATGTATTAACACTGAAAATAACAACAAGAAACATACAGCAGGTCACAGTTAGTTTTATGATGTCATGATCTTAAATTCAACACTAAAAACTTATTCATGCTCCTGACCATTGTATTGACGAAACAGTTATTCAGTAACCATGTGTAGCTAGATTACACATATGACCGTGGACGCGCGAAAATGTATGTACCATCGGACATTTGTTACATTATTCGACAGTAATTGATAAAAAAACCCATAAAATTTACATTTTTGTCACCCTCTTTAAATGCAAAACCAATGATAAAAACTGATAGCTACTATATTTCCCACAGAAACATACTATTTGCTTCAAAACCATCCAAGACTATTGCTATGGCAACAGCAATTTGAAATGATTCTTTTTTTATTTTGGCTATACCCTATGAAAAAGGCATATCGTGAAATGAAAACATGAAATATTTTACCAGATCTGATATA
The DNA here is from genome assembly GCA_022818135.1 of Saxidomus purpurata. NCBI lineage: Eukaryota > Metazoa > Mollusca > Bivalvia > Venerida > Veneridae > Saxidomus > Saxidomus purpurata. The sequence goes on from JAFMSR010000011.1 coordinate 28,977,261, forward strand.
TATTGAAAGAGTATATAATGTTGCAACCAAAAATAAATGATGCTGTTATGAAATGATTACCGGAATAGTTTACTGCCCATGTAAATTGAAGTGAGTTTTGACGTCAAATTGTGGTATGTAACGTCATTTTTAGAGTGAACAATGACGCCTTAGGTATACTTTATCACAATGTTGTAGCTTTGTAGGTACTGGACGTAGGTATCTGAAATTTTCCCATATTGATATTGAAATATTGTTTGTTCAAAATATGCAAGAAAGCAAGTTTCCAAGTACTTTGTCCGAAGGCTCATTTTCCCGTGAAGCTGGTCATATAACATTATGAACGAAACATACATGAGTCATATTTACATCTAAATAAGTATTATCACGTAAGTGAGAACTCAAAAGTTTTCCGCGGGACAGAAATATACAGATCTTAAAGTTTATGTCTCGGGTAAAACGAATCTGATTCCCTGAAAGCTGCATTTGTAGTATGTTTTCTGACTGCTGCTTACTTTTGTTGTTTATTGATTGGGCTTTAGTCACAAAACATTCAGATGACAAATAAAAACAAGCATTACACAATGCATTTAACATTTGAAAAGAAATGTTTTCTCCCTGGTCCTGAGAGCTATATACTTTAAGAAAAGGTGCAAGTTTCACATGCTCGTTTTCGGTCGTGTCTCTACCCATGCTTTAATGTTTGGTACATTTGCCACTCTATCAAAATGTGCCTGTAGTAATGGTTTATCTTTTAAAAGTTCCGACTCCGGCACACCATTCTTTTCAAAAAATCCTCGCAGCATGGAGAAGGCATCAAACAGTTGTAGGTCAGCCAATGTAAGCTGAAAAAAAGTAATTTTGATTCAAATTATTTCTGTTCAAAACTAGAGGTTAATGGTTGCCTTCTGTTTAATAATCATCTGGCTATACTTCAACACCGCAGCTGGTATCCACAGAAATTAAGAGGGCAGCCAAATTTTGTCAACTAGGGCTAAAATCAGTTGATTGATTGATTGATCGATTGACCGACTGATTGATAACAGACAATAGAAACCAAATGCTCCACTTACACTTCCGCCTACGTAGAAACCCTTTCCGTCGTCGTTCTGTCTCAGACGATCTTCTACAAAGGTCAGGTACTTTCGCATTGCATTGTCCTTAAACTCGGTTATCATTTCTTTCTAAAATTGAACAAATAGCAATGAACAATGATACACAGCGGGTTTAAACAAAAACTCTTGATTAATTGAACGTGTTGTTCAAATAATTTCACTGGTTGATTGGTTAATTTTAAAAACTTTAACATTTTTTTTTATTTAACGACGAAATCGCTACTTCTTTATTCTGATTGCGTATAACTTTTTCTCGGACCTTTGATTTCTTTCTCAGAATTTCATTGGGTGACATACATATACATGTATCATTTTCTTTCACTGGTTAGGAAACTTTAATAACAAAACTTTCGCGCCAGTTGTTTGGTTGTATCATACCATGTTTTGCAGTTTTGCAAATTATCACATTGTAGTCGTCCTTTTAATTGGAAAAGAATCTATTTCTTTTGTTTTACGTTACCAAGTACAAACTGATGGATGGATATTAAGGATTAGTTTTCAGTTGGTATTCTTTACCCGTTACGGGATAAAGTTTCTTTTTATTGCTCTTTGCAAATATTGACTGAATCTACTGTGTTCATTTGCAGTTGAAATTAACTTGAAATGAATGTCCCACCTTTTTGGCGTCTTCTTTCTCTCTGAATATTTTCATGACTTCTCTTTGGAACATTTCAGAGATGGTCTCCCCTAGTTCCTCAATACGAAGAGTGTCTTTGTTGCATTTTCCCATCAGTTCTATAAAAGGCAAAATGTAATACTGGAAAGTCCACAGGAAAGTGGGACCCGGATCAATACGCAAGACAATATTTGGACTTTATCTCGGAGACGTTTTTTATATAATTATGGTCTACTATTTTGAATAAATCTCATTCCTGTTTTCACTTTATATAATTAAACTGCTCTGTGTACAATACAAGTGACAATGTCTATGTGTATTTACTACAAGTGACTATGTCATGAGTAGGAAGTTGGCAGTAGCAGTAGCTGGCAGTAGCAGTAGCTAAAACGTGAAGTTGGCAGTAGCAGTAGCTGGCAGTAGCAGTAGCAAAAACGTAAAGTTGGCAGTAGCAGTAGTTAGCAGTAGCAGTAGCAAAATCATGAAGTTGGCAGTAGCAGTAGCAAAATTGTGAAGTTGGCAGTAGCAGTAGCTGGCAGTAGCAGTAGCAAAATTGTGAAGTTGGCAGTAGCAGTAGCTGGCAGTAGCAGTAGCAAAATCGTGAAGTTGGCAGTAGCAGTAGCTGGCAGTAGCAGTAGCAAAATCGTGAAGTTGGCAGTAGCAGTAGCTGGCAGTAGCAGTAGCAAAAACGTGAAGTTGGCAGTAGCAGTAGTTAGCAGTAGCAAAATCATGAAGTTGGCAGTAGCAGTAGCAAAATTGTGAAGTTGGCAGTAGCAGTAGCTGGCAGTAGCAGTAGCAAAAACGTGAAGTTGACAGTAGCAGTAGCTGGCAGTAGCAGTAGCAAAATCGTGAAGTTGGCAGTAGCAGTAGCTGGCAGTAGCAGTAGCAAAATCGTGAAGTTGGCAGTAGCAGTAGCTGGCAGTAGCAGTAGCAAATGATAACTCAAGAACGCTTTGGCCTAGGAAAACTTTTTTCGAAAGGGCTCAGGGGGAGGGAGTGAGGGGGGGATCAAGGTCATTGTTACTAAAAATAGATTTTTTTCAAATTTTGTTTTTTTTTTTAGATTTTTGAATTGTTTCAGCAAAAAAAAATTGGGGTCAAGGTTAAGGTCATTGTTACTAAAAATATTTTGTTTTTCAAAATTCTTTTTTTTTTTGAGTTTTAAAAAAAATCTATTTTTAGTAACAATGACCTTAACCTTGACCCCCCCAATTTCTTTTTCTGAAACAAGTCATAAATCAAATTAAAAATTTGAAAAAAAAAAAATTAATTAAGTAACAGTGACCTTGACCATGACCCCGAAAAAATTGTTTTGCTTAAAAAAATTTAAAACTCAAAAAAAAAAATTTTGAAAAAATTCTGTTTTTAGTAACAATGACCTTGATTCCCCACTCCCCCTGAGGAAAAATCGTTCCTAGGCCCAAGCGTTCTTGAGTTATCATTTGCTACTGCTACTGCCAGCTACTGCTACTGCCAACTTCACGATTTTGCTACTGCTACTGCCAGCTACTGCTACTGCCAACTTCACGTTTTTGCTACTGCTACCGTCAACTTCACGATATTGCTACTGCTACTGCCAGCTACTGCGACTGCCAACTTCACGATTTTGCTACTGCTACTGCCAGCTACTGCTTCTGTCAACTTCACGATTTTGCTACTGCTACTGCCAACTACTGCTACTGCCAACTTCACCTTTTTTGCTACCGCTACTGCCAGCTACTGCTACTGCCAACTTCACGATTTTGCTACTGCTACTGCCAGCTACTGCTACTGCCAACTTCACGTTTTTGCTACTGCTACTGCTAGCTACTGCTACTGCCAACTTCACGATTTTGCTACTGCTACTGCCAGCTACTGCTACTGCCAACTTCACATTTTCCGATTTTGCCTACTTGCTACTGCCAGCTACTGCTACTGCCAACTTCACGTACATGACAATGTCACATGTCTTTCATTCGCATAGACATAGTCACATGCTTTTCATAGTCTATGTGAATGAAATACATGTGAAAATGTTTATGTGATTCAGAATGTAATACAAGTGACCATGTTTATGTGAATGTTATGCAAGTGATTATGTCTATGTGAATGTAATACAAGTGACAATGAATGTCTATGTAAATGTAATTCAAGTGAAAATGGCTATGTGAAAGTAATATAAATGACAATGTCTTTGTGAATGTAATACAAGTGTCTATGTCTATGTGAATGTAATACATGTGAAAATGTTTATGTGAATGCATTTACATGTGACAATGTCTATGTGTACGCAATACAAGCTATATAATGTTTATAGTAAACACAATGTAAATGTTTCAATAACTGCACTTGTATGTTTGGTGTTCTATTATATGTCAGTTGCGTTCCAGATATTTGTCCTAGAAAATCTGGAACATGTTCTAGAAAACTGTTTACGCAGCGCCTTTTCATTGATGATTATTGACCCGTGAATATCAAATACTAGTACACAATCTGTGCGTTGTATCTAAATTACCATCTTTCTATAATAAGGCGAGTACGCAGGTAAACAAGTAAGGGCTGAATTTTATACACCGGGGAAACTGTTACGGAGGAATTTACATATATCGAGGTTTTGCGGGTTTACAGGATATTTATTTTGACTTTATTAATATCTGGTAGAAATCTGTAGCTCTATACGTTATAAATCATAGGTTTACATGAGCCAGCAGTCCTTGCGCTTTTCGATAATGTAGAGAAAAACACGCTAATGAAGACAATACGACCTCGATTTCCGCCTGTAATTATACCAGGAGTGACTGAATGCACCAATGGTTTCCTAAGGTACACGAAAGATCGAAATTATACAAGATGTCTCAGTTGTATGAAGTGTTAAAATACACATTACAATCATCTAATTTAAAAGAAATAAAGTTTAAAGTAGAAACGTTTACTGTAGACTACGGTCAAGAATATAATTTTTACTGCAAAACAATAAACAATGTAATATAGACACTCACCAAATTCTCTAGCTAGGTATCTGGCAATGGCACTGCTCTGGCAAAACGTGTCTTTACCATCTATAACCAACACTGGCAGGGCCTCCAAAGGCATCTCTGTAACAGAAGATTAACGTATGTCGTAATAACATATTTTGTATTTTGAAAGAGTAAACAAGAGGTGAAATCCAATTCTAAATTCTGTTTGAAAGTTTTCAGTTTTGCACAATGAAGTCTCAGTATTTGGGTTGTTCCAGAGACATTGAACGACCATACTACAAGGACTGTGTAAGAGAAATTTATACAATATAGAAACCCACAGCCGGGAGCTGTAGCGACCGAGTGGGTTTCTATGTTGGATAAATATCTCAATTTTAGCCTCTAACCGACTTAGTGTTTGCCCTATATTTTAGACTTTATTAACAACTGTTTATTACAAAGACATGCCTCTCTTATTGATGTTGACCATGCTTTAAATATTTGGTTCATACGGAGTGATGTAAAGAATCATTTAATGTTTCACATGTTGGTGAAATTAACTGAAAGTTCCCCAAATAATTATTATCAACCAGCATTGTAGCAACTTTAAGTGTTTGAAATTATTTTTGTCCAATGGCTGCACTTTAACATGAATCATTTAGCCTCTAACACATTACTTATTACAGTGATTATTCGTGCTAAAATGACGTATTTTGTTATATATGTTGTTTGCTAAAAATGTATTTATTTATCATTTTACGCTCATGTTCAACATACTTTTTTTGTAGAATATAATCTGCTAGATATAGAGAGTGCCTCTTTACGATATATAAAATGATGACATTAATTATTCAGAATTTAGTGTGACATGTATCGGCCACGTTTGAACAATATTTATGATGATGACATTTGACAAAATTAGATTAAACGCAAAAGTAACATAAAGAAATATGTAATTGGTCTTACCGCCTTTGCGCTTTTGCCAGTCCCCTTCAATACGTTCATCAGTAAATTCTACACCTTTATATTTAAACAATAAACGCGACAGTTCCCCGCCTCCACGTGCATTGAAATAAATCAATTTATACTGAGGTTTGTTTGCCATTTTTATGTTATACACCTTCCTGAACACGGCGTACTTTAAAACTGATAGGGTTACTCTTGCGCTCCCCTATAAATAAAATCATCTATAGGTTAAGCATATTGGAATGTCGGCGCAGAGACTAAAATTCCCAGTTTGTGTGCATCTTTAGTTTGACACTTATCATTCAGTTTAACTGTCAAATTATATACAATGTATATCGAACTAATTCTTGTTGAGAATATAACACCTATGTACCCTTACGTATTTATGATGTAGGGTTAACGCACGTTTTTTCGTGTTATAACATCTGCAGAATCCCGAGGGATGGTTGGTGCCCGAGCCCGTGAGGGCGAGGGCACCAACATATACCGAGGGTTTCTGCATGTGTTATAACACGAAAAAACGTTCGTTAGCGCTATTCTAGCATAAATAGCATAAAAAAATCATAAAAATAAAAATGAAACGCTCTTACTGGTACGACGTTCAATAATGCGCGGGACAACGTCCGTGTTGTTTACGTCATATTTATGACGTCACCAGCGGTTTTTAAGCCCGGCACTGTTGACGCCGTACATGATGTAAGACTTGGGAGACAGGTCCATTGTTTACAATGGCCCTGTACTGCGCATTCTAGCATAAGATGTGCTGTTTTTGCCCATTTTGCCGGTGTTTTAACAGGAGAAAAAACGTGTGTTAACGGGGAGATTCACGCGCCGTTATAACCCGTTTTCATTTATGCGCAGTACAGGGCCATTGTAAACAATGGACCTGTCTCCCAAGTCTTACATCATGTACGGCGTCAACAGTGCCGGGCTTAAAAACCGCTGGTGACGTCATAAATATGACGTAAACAACACGGACGTTGTCCCGCGCATTATTGAACGTCGTACCAGTAAGAGCGTTTCATTTTTATGATTTTTTATGTTATTTATGCTAGAATAGAGCTAACGTTTTTTTTTTAATAAATGAAAACGGGTTATAACTCCCCGTTAACACACGTTTTTTCTCCTGTTAAAACACCGGCAAAATGGGCCAAAACAGCACATTTTATGCTAGAATGTCTGTTAAAAGGACAATTTTATGATGTTTCAATGTATGTAACGAGAAGAAGTGTTTATTTGTTTTTGTAACCGTTGCTTTGTGTATTTAATTTTGTTCTTTGTATTTTTTTAATTACTTATGTAACGAGCCGAGGGCCTAAGACGCAGCAGATCCATTCAGTGAAAAGTATACTCAACCCTGAATGGGTCTCTGTGCCTTATATATACTACCCTAATCCCCATCACATGTACATGGGTTTTAAATTATCATCATATGCGACCGAACGTTTTCACTACGTTCACCGATCGTTACACTTACATATTTCGTGCTTGGATTAAAAGAACATAAAGAACTTTTAAAACTTGCATACAAATTATTCTTATATCAGTGATTATAATGTTTTTATTATCTTAGTTAACGTATACTAAATAAATCTTAAATGTATGTAAATCATCAATTAATAAAATTGAAAAAAGACAAATCAGTCTGCACGTTCAATAATAACGCTGTTCTAAATTTGAACCATTATCAAAACTGGGACATTCGATCGTCACGGTGAAGGAAATGTTACACTGATCCGCGTTGAAAGTAGGCCTACTGTAATAGCATGATAAACTTTGTATAGCTGGCCTTAAAGCTAGAGAATGTCGGTGAATTTCTAGTCATTGCACCTTTGATAATAAGGCTAGGCTAAATTCGAACATTTTTGTTAAAAAATAATTTATTAAAATTAGAACGTTTGTCACGGTAGAGGAAGTGTTACGCGAGTTTTGTTAAATTCGAATATTTTTGTTAAGAAGTAATTTATAAAACTGGGACATTTGTACGGTGGCACAGAGGTGACATGTGTATGTTTTTATTTATCTCGTGCGCACGACATACTAAGTCGTGCGCACGACATACTAAGTCGTGCGCACGAGATACTATGTCGTGCGCACGAGATAATTAAGTCGTGCGCACGAGTTACTAAGTCGTGCGCACGAGTTACTAAGTCGTGCGCACGAGTTACTAAGTCGTGCGCACGAGATACTATGTCGTGCGCACGAGATAATTAAGTCGTGCGCACGAGTTACTATGTCGTGCGCACGAGTTACTATGTCGTGCGCACGGGTTACTAAGTCGTTCGCATGAGATACTATGTCGTGCGCACGAGATAATTAAGTCGTGCGCACGAGTTACTATGTCGTGCGCAGGAGTTACTATGTCGTGCGCACGACATAATTAGCCAATCAGAATACACTTTACATACATGAATATTGTTTGAGAATGGCTGACGCGGAAATACGGTGCGCAATCGTTCCCTACATTGTAATATCAAATCAATAAAAACTAATTATCTCGTGCGCACGACATAGTATCTCGTGCGCACGACATAGTATCTCGTGCGCACGACTTAGTAACTCGTGCGCACGACTTAATTATCTCGTGCGCACGACTGAATTATCTCGTGCGCACGACATAGTAACTCGTGCGCACGACTTAGTAAATCGTGCGCACGAGATAAATAAAAACATACACATGTCACCTCTGCGCCACCGTACATTTGTCACGGTGGAGGAAGTGTTAGGCGAGCCGCGATAAAAAATTTACATAAGCTTGCATTATAAGGACGTTTTTCGACCAGTGCAAAATCCACTCGTGAAAAGATCTATTTTTGGTGCCCACTCGGTGAAATCATAACGTGATATTAAACCGAAACCAACAATTATACTCTTTACAATTTCACCGAGTGGGCACTAAAAGTGATATTTTCACGAGTGGCGCACGAGTGAAATTAACGTGAAATTACACCGTTTCTGTTTATTTTATGGTTAAATTTCTACTTTTATTGAGTTTGTTCCCATAAGATATAGAAAATCGCGGGAAATGTCATCAGAAACATAGCGCAAATGACGTCATTTAAACGACTTCACTTATATTTTGTACCCATTCCTACTTTTGTCTTATAGAGATCTATACAACTGATTGTCAAATATAGAAAATAATGTTATATACAAAAATATATGTTTTTGATAATTTAAGTAAGATCCTGTATCTTAAACAGGGTGTCTTAACCGGTGATCCTGATCCTAATCGTAGACAACTGACATCACCGCTGCACATACACAATTTGCGCTGTTATGTTGCGTTCTGCGCTGGTGGTTTTAGCACTTGGTTGCTAGTCGCAACGTGGCTGATACGTAGAGGTTATTATACGGGGCAGGTGTGCCTTTAGGCGATATTGGCACCATTGGTGATAATATTGAACCAAGTGAGCCAATATCGCCTCATGGCACACCTGTCCCGTATAATAACTTTTGTATTGCATATGTTGAACATCGGTTTTGCTGAAAAGATAGGACAAGTCTAGATACAAAACACACATTCCTGCAAAACTCATTCTATTTCATAGTTTCAGCATTTCTCTGCGCAATGACATCATCTAAATTCAATAAACGATGAGAAAGGTATTTCTGTGTCCTCTCAGAGGCCATTTCCCGTTACGTCTACGTTAATTACGTCAAATTTTCACGTGCTGACGGTCTAATGTTGCTGCACAGCTGACCGAAAATAGCCTCGATATGAATTTTCTGGCAGCAGTTATCGACAAACTACGTCATGTGACCGTTTAACTGCCCATATTACCGAAAATCAAGGTATAGTAACATTTGCAATAACGTATTGTTGTTCTTGTTTTTGATGATATCAGCTGATCGTAGATCTACGGCGTCCTCTTTTCTACCAGTCTACTAGCAGGACTTGGTTTTAACAATATTTAATTCAATACATTGCATGTACAATAAGTCTCATTTATGATAAACATTTAGGATCGAGTAGAACGCTTCAAGCTTATTTAAAACTCTCAATCTCAGCAGGTCTTGGACTCGGTAGTCGCGTCACCCTCTTATACTTCTGTTACATAAATTTCAAACTGATTGAGCGGTATACATTTTCAATGGACGAGATGTTTAAGGGTGTGTTTTTCAAGGACGAGCATCAAGGCAATAATCCATGTTAAGTCTACAGAGATTTTAAAATTATCGGCCATATGATATGTTCTGTACCACTCGATCAATTTGAAATTCATGTAACCGGAAGTACCTATACCGATTATAGATACCAGACTTGATAACTTTCGTGCATCGATAGCTAATATAAACTGGCAGTTATTTGAAGGTACATAAAGAAAAAAAAGGCAGTTATAAGTTTTGATTAGTTATGAGTTCTATCATAATAGATATATGTCTAATCAACCCATCTTTCTCTCTAACATCATACATTCAATTCACTCTTTTCTGTGTCTTTGTATACTGTTTGTTGTTTAGTACATCATATCCTTTGAACGCCTGTAACGTAATAAACCGTATACGCGGGTTAAGACAGGTTTGGCCTTCCATAGAAGTGACAGTTACCGTATGGAACACGTTTTGTCTATATGAATTTAAAGGCTATGCCGACAGCTCCTGAATGTTGAAATCTCAGACGTCCGAGGCAAATGCTGACACTTTAAGACGACCTTGAAAATGACCTTGGACACAATTTTACCAGCTTTGAAAATTTTCATTTTACCAACGTTCGCGTACAGGCCCCTGTGGGATAGTGTTTTGAGCGCGTGCAAATATTTTTTCACAGACGTAAAGCAGACATGTCGTTCTCAAACCTAGGTATATCGACATCTTATGAGAACGCTTGAAATTGACCTCTTGTTAGCAAAAAAAAAAAAAAAAAAAAAAAGTCCATGCGCAGGTTAGCAGACAGGGTGACCCCTGCGCGTGACCTCTGTAGGTGGGCCAATGGAAATTTTACTTTCATGTTACAGCTCAATCTATTTGCTGACGTATACAACACGCGCAGTAAACCGAAAGTAGCATAACGTGATGTACAGTGTTTAGAAAAACACATGCATGTCTGTCGAGTGAGTAACAAAATATGCCGGTGTGCAAAGGATATACGTATACTCGAAAAGATCTCTCCACAATATTTCACTACATTCATTTATAATTCTGTTTTCTTCTCTCATTCGTTATACTTTACATACACATCGGTGTATAACTTTTCTTAGACCACGCTTATCGCAAACTGGCCAATCGCCGTCCAGTATTGTGTCTGTATAGTAGTATAAAATAGGGGGTTCAGACCCGAACTTTTGCTCATAGCCGAAATTTTTTTAGCACATATCGAAATATTGCGATGTAGGGGAAATAACTGCTACAGAAACTGGTTTCTATCACCGCATGAGTGATGCCCCTGAATGGAGACACGCATATTGTTTTTAAAAGTGTTTCTGCCAATCGCGATAGAGGAAAAAGAAACATGAATGTCAATAACCTCTGAAAAACTAATTTATAATATATATTTAAAACGATACATTTGAAGAGAGTATAGATTACAGCTGTGGCCGTTTTCCTGTCGCATTTCGCTATAGTATACTATCATACACAGACGTTGTTCACTACATAAAATCCGATACAACTTTTAAGTGGAATATTCTATTATAAATAACCGCTAAAAATAGGAGTGTACCACATACCTCAGTAGCCATGTATCAATCGATAAATACAAACGTCAGTAAGTGTACTACCCGACCTTTATGAGTTGCATTAAAAAAAGTAATTGCATAAATACATGTACATCTTAATGCTGTTTATCGTCCATTGATGTTGTTGTTTAACAAAATTCGTAACAAACGGAAATACTTCCGTGACTGTATAGAATACGATCCTACGAATCAAAACGATATTATAATCCCATTCTTATGGTATCAATGTAAAATGAACAAATTTAAATAGATCTGTGCAGGCACGTTTCACAAGCATGGTGTGGACAGACATCCTTTTACGCAAAAAGAAGTGTTGCATCGTTGAGTGTCTACAGAAATTTTCCCGAGACTTACATATACAGTTTCCCGGAATGTGATCGAATGAGTAAAAAAGTTATTCTTCTGGGTTTTTTTGTATATCTACTAGTGTATACATTTTATAACATACATGAAATAATTCCGTGAACTTCTTGTGACTTCACTAACTTGCATGCAGCCAGTGAGTTGATATGCTTTAGAACTGTGCTACTCATTTCTATCATAATAACAAATGACACCGAAAACATTGGCACGTGACAGTACATATAGCGGTTTTGTATTGCGAGCTATTAAATATCAGTGTTATTTCATTCACGAACTTCCATAATTTCATCATGTATAATACACGCTTATGTAAATAAAATAAACAAATTGTATAAAAGATAAAATTATCCGTCGGTCATGTCTTTCGTTTCATTTTCATGTCCAAATTTTTATTGATTTGCATTGTTGTCTGTTACTGAACACCCCAGCCCTTATAGGCTTTGAAAGTAAAAGCACAATACACATTCGAAAAGCTCCGTGTTCACTGTCGGGATTGCATTACATGTAGACTGGAAATAGATACTGGGAATTTAATTTACTCATGAACAAGTAGATTTCGGCAGGCAGGTATATTAAAGGCATTGGATTTGTCAGACGAAAACGAAACTAAAGTGTTCGAATCACAGATGCTTGGGGTCTGGACCTCACCCCCTTAGGCCTGACCCTCGCCCCTGCAAGTGCTGCTAAATCCGTAACGATCTAATATTCAAATACTGATAATTTCAGAAATTTGACATTTTTTTTCATTTTGGCAAAACATGGTCAGGACGATGTGAATAGGCCTTTTTATGAAAAAAAAATATAACAATGATCACCAATGATGTAGGATGGCATATGTTACTGCGTTTATAACAGTAATTTAGCAGCAAATACTGTTCGTTATATCTTGAAGCAATAGATTGTATAAACATGTACAAATATTGTCATACACATGAAGACAATTCAATATGTACTCAAAAGTGTGTTAACTACTTCTAGCGTAAGGTTCCGGGAACATACATGTAATGCATTTATAATAGTTTATGCACTTGCGGTAGCGATTTTAAAAGATGATATCCTTGAATCATTCACAAAGTAATGGCCCCTGCAGGAATACTACCTTCTGATGCATATATTTTCTCCAATATAAACAACATCACCACGGATTGTAGCGACTTCAGACTTTTTCGTTTTTTTTTCGGACTGTAAATATTACAAATACACAGGTCACACGGTAGTATAATGTTGTGCTTCATTTTCATTTTCGGAATTCAGAAACCTTCTTGTGACCTCGTAAGTAAGCTCGAGTCTACAGTTTCAAACTATGGTGAAGAAGATTGGTTTTACGGCAAAACCTATTAACAATTATAATTGAGTAACACAGGTATTTTATAGTGGTCTTGAATTGCGTGCCGTACAACCTACGCTTCAAAAATGCTGTATCTCTGTTTCCTTCAAAGCTATTGACTAAATTGTCAAGCACTAGTAATTTTTGAATCCACTGAATTGTTTGTTTTTTTTTACCTTGTACATACGATCTACCAAAGACGCAAAGAAAGGTTTTAATTTAAGCGCATGTACTAACGACGGTAACGTACTAATGACACCCCTAATTTAAGCGGTAATTATATAATGGATTCTTCCACTTGATGTATCGACAGATGTAGGTATCGGTTTTCTATCAGAAAGAAAGGTGTATAGACGTAGTTAAACTAATGTGAAATGCGACAGGAATATAGCCACGGCTGTATTCACGCTGAGAGACAGCAGCAGACTTTTCAGGTTATAACGAAAGTTATAAAATATCAATGCCAATAACTTCGGAAACCAATTATATTATGCTAATTTAACGTTCCTGGATATGAGAACATATTGTTTAAGTATTTAAATGAAACAGTAATCCTGTTCGAAGGACATATGATCATCGCCGCTTCGATTTCTATCTATAGGGCACTGGTTCCTGCAAATGAGACATGCATGTTGATATTTTGGATTATTTCATTTCAACTTTGGGGTATGCCGTCGAAATCTAACAAGTAATACTGGACTTTAGTGAGCACCCCAATGACCAATAAATGGAACCTACCCATTGTAAAATTCCAAATGAAACACTTATTAAAAGATAGGACGGTTTATTCAAGCGTATAATGCAATGAAAATAAAACAAAATTTTGCGTATATTTCTCAACATACAGGTAGATTAATCAAATATTTAAAAAAAATGATTACTAATATAATATTTCGAAAGGACATCAACTGCATACCTGTAAAAACCACAAGCGGGTATTAAATAACAAGCGAGATTGTCATGGTTACACGATTTAATTACATTTTTTTTTGAAAGGATACCAAGGGCACACTGCGACCTGTAAACCGCAAGCCTGTACTTTGAATAGCGTTAATTTTAGCGGAGTGAGCGCTGTAGGAAAACATTATCTTAATCTTGCGTATATTTTAAATGAATAGTTTTAGATAAAAGCTTATTATTTGATTTAAACTCTTGCTTGTTGCTAGACGTTTTTATAAACACCACCTATTGGAAAAATGACCGAGAAAGAGAAGTCACAAAGCAACACCACATGTACATTTATTTTTTTTCTTCTAAAATCATCTACATTTCTGTAATATAAAAGCATGAGTTTTAATAAAACAGACACAAGTTTTCTCTTTCCAGATGGAACAAATGAATGAAGTCAGTCAGTTCGTTGATAGAAATGTCACAGATCATAAAGTGTTTTTTTTTATACAAAATACACGCAGCTCACTTTAGCTCCGACAATATCGTTTTACTATTAGCCGAACAAGTTCGACAGTCCTGTTATACATGTATCACTCTCACTCAGTATCTTCAATTTGTTCCGTATCTTCTTCCTCTTCCAACTGTGGAGTGACGTAATTGTCCAGCACTTTATCAAACAGAAATCTCCGTTTAAGAATGGCGTACTTTAAGGCTTCATCCCCTTCGTAGTGTTCTGTTGCAATTAGTTGACTGACTGTCTTCTTTATCGCTTTATAGATGGAATCCTGCTTCATAGCATCGAACCACACCAATTTTCTACCGAAAATGTTCATCATGGCTTTCCGATAAGTGCTTTTCATGTCCTCAAAGACATTTTCTCTGGCTTCACTTTCACTGATCTCGGTATCTTCTTTCATAAGCTCATTCACTTCGGTTTCATACTGCGACTGGCACTTATCAAACGCTTCCTCTACAGTGTATTCCCAAGGGTTAATATCCAAACTCTTCTCAGAGGTTACAGACATATCGTCGTCGCTGTTATCATAATTGTTGTCATCAACAGGTCCAAAGATGTCCTCTTGTACAGAAATGTCTGACATCGCGTCTTCCTCTGAATCTTCGTCCGGATGTGCAGACCTTTTATGCCGTAACATATTATCCCTTCTTCTAAAACTTTTGAAACATATATCACATTCAAACATCGCGCTTGAAGGCTAAACTGCAAATGAGGAGGAGTCATGTAAGTGTTCAGTTTAATACCTGTCCAATAGTAGTGACGTTTTCATCTTCTTTTGAGGTCTGTTTCGGCTTTCTGCTCGCAGATGGTGCCCTCTGTCTAGGTTTCTTGGTACTCTTGTTACTAATACCATCTAACTTCACTCTGGAACCTTTACGCTTCCGTGTTTCACTGACTTCTTTCATTCGTTGCAATTCCAGATCGATTAATGTCACTTTAGGTTTGGGCTGACGTTCAAGCATACTCTTAGCTTTAGCTGTCGTCTGCTCCGCTGGGAGGATCATCCGTATATACATTTCAGAATGAGGCATATGGCTTTTACGAGATGCGCTCCTTTTAAACTTCCTCTTTACTCTCTTTTCTTTTGTATCGAATATATCCATTTTTCTCGAGTGTACGTCTACACTTCTTGACATCCAAGCAATCACTGAAGACAAAAATGTCATTCTGTTTATTTATCGTTCAAGACTCAAGACCGCCGTTGCAGTAATATCGATATTCACAGGTAAATAGGTATCCTACTTACTACCAGCTTATCCATTAGTTCGACCTAATTATTCACTTTTTTACCCTCCTCTCTCCTCCTCCTTTCTCCCTTTTCCCTCCTCCTTCCCTCACCTTTCCTCCTCTTACCTCATTTTCTATCTTTTGTCTTATTTTTCCCTTCCTTCCATCGCCACTATTTTCACTTTGAGAGAGGTGATATACATATCGACTGATGAAAACGGGACCAGTCCTCAAGTTGACAATGTTTGCTACAGTATCTCGCGACTTTGCACTTTCCGCAGTATTCGAGCGGTACTTCAATATTGTCATATGCCCAGCATGCTGTGTTGGATGGTAACTGAAGTGGCGCCTTCAAAAAGAAATTTCCATTAATCTTACAGTTTTCCTCCTAGCATATGTTTCAGATGCCTCAAAAATGTTCTTTGGTCCTGAAACGCTTTTACGCAGCACACGCATATGTAAGAATAATACCCACTAGTATGCCACACTATTAAATGGTGTAAAAGGTTTCTCCAAAACAAGAAATAGTGATTTGATTGCAGACTCCTCGGTGGTAGGCGTGTGGGGTGTTGAAACTTGAAATCCAGCTGCACCCCACACGCCTACCACCGAGGAGTCATTTTAGACAAATCACTGCCCGTAACTATATCTACAGCACTTAAGCTGCTCGTTTACAGTTTCAGGTGAAAAAATCTCCAAAATGATGTTTTAAAGCAAAAAATAAAATACTAAATGCTAGAATCAACAACACAAGTGAAAATTTTGGTATCAATTTGAGAAAATCTGTAGGAAATATTGGTGAGTTTGGTTTATTTTGTTTGTAATTGTGCTTATTGGGTCCACCATCCTCTAAAGAGGTACGACCCTATGAGTTTGGTTTAACGATACCACTACATGTTTATATTGGGATTTCAAAAGCTTTGTAACGTTTTATAATTTGGTAGCATATAATAAAAAAATACATCTGCTGCTGCAATATTTTACATGATTTTATACTGAAACATTTTTATTTGATGATTTGTCCTAAAATGTTAAGTTCAGGTAGTTCGAAGAACTTTATTTTTTCACTAAATTCTGAGAACGAGCAGCTTTAAAGCGTTCTTTACACTGATGCTCACCAAATCCTGTGTCGGCAAATTGTCAAGCGGTGTGACCAATGTGCTATCATTATTAAAAAGTTTATTTAAATCTAAATCCAAATCTATATTTGTTACACAATGCTGTTTGAAAGAGAGCGTTTACTAGTAATTTAATTTACTAAACTGACTACTAAAGCACGAAGTTTTCGTGAAACTTCACGTGGTCTAAGTCGGATAGAAAATTTCGTGGGGTTGTCTATACGATATAGACAACCCCACTCGTTTTCTATCCTATACATGCTGTTTGACACTCACCTTTATTTTGCGCATAATTGCGTGGGAGTTCATGGGTCACTGATTTGGTGTTTGCAGAATGTGTACCCCATGTTCCCGTGCTATTAATCAGTTAAATTCCACGTGTTGGAGTTAATTGTGTTAAGGATTAAAATTAACTGAAACTGTATAGTAGAAGTTAATGGGAATTGAATGCAAAATAATGGATTAAATATCAGATGCGGACTGCAAGAGACAACCTATGGTATGTAGCTCTAGAGCGTTAAGTGAACACATTTGATAGGTGTGCAGCTTGTCTGCTTGTAGGGTCTGGTGGGAGGCGGTGAAGGGGTGAAGATTAAGGCAGCATGAACTGAAAACCAGTAGTCATTTATCTTGCTATTTATTGAATACATTTATTATTTGTTTCGCAAATATTGAAACAGTTTTGCGTATCTTGTGCGATTTAGAAATCAGAAACTTTCTATATTTTATCATGTCTGACCCTCATTAGGTACTTACACATATTCTGGCAATTTCAAGATCGCGTACTGCACCTTCTACGAAATCCGTGCCATCAAAGCGTTGGGATTCAGCGCCCCCAGCTCCAGCCCTGCCCGCATCTAAGATTATGCAAGCATTACCGACATCTGTGCCTGGACCAAATTACAAATCTACGCTCTTATGAGTCAGTATAGCCATCCCTAAACCAGAAATCAAGAGTCTGAAGCGAGGTTCCGAAATTTGCTAGACTGAGCCATAACGGCATAAAACCGAGTCCTTGACCAGCGAAGAGTAATATCGGGAAGTTGATCCTAGAACCTAGACATTTACCGACTTATTAAATGAATCATACTTAAGTCAGTTCTTTTTGTAGTCAAAATGCCAAATACAATCCGAATGTATGATATAGTTACATGTTATTAGATATACTTAAAAACCTCAGACCTTACTTTGCTCACCATACTCCTGGGTGTTTCTATTTATACATATTGGTCCTAGCTTTACTAGGTTCGATTCGAATTCTTGTCTGTAAAAATCATCCAGAGGACGTTCAAATGTTGGCAGTCATATGGCAGATTTCGCAGTTCATTTCTGCTTTAATAAAGACCTAGCTTGTTTTAGTC
>JAFMSR010000011.1:28995854-29008855 GCA_022818135.1 Saxidomus purpurata
ACCTGTCTCCCAAGTATTACATCATGTACGGCGTCAACAGTGCCGGGCTTAAAAACCACTGGTGACGTCATAAATCTGACGTAAACAACACGGACGTTGTCCCGCACATTTTTGAACGTCATACCAGTAAGAGCGTTTCGTTTTTATTTTAATGATTTTTTTATGTTATTTATGCTAGAATAGCGTTAACGCACGTTTTTTCGTGAAATAACACCTGCAGAAACCCTCGGGATATGTTGGTGCCCTCGCCCTAACGGGCTCGGGCACCAACCATCCCTCGGGATTCTGCAGATGTTATAACACGAAAAAACGTGCGTTAACCCTACATTAGTCTAACACACCTCCGTATAATAGACCTACGTTAGGTGGATCTACTCATGAAGTATTGACATCTATATAGTTACATTAGTCCATTACAACACGGTGTAATAAACCTGCTTTCCAGAGATGGATCTACCCATGTAGTCATTACTGATTGAACTACTGGACCAAACCTCTTTGAGTATTTACAGAGCACTAAGCATGTTTTACTATTAAAAATTGTTTCGAATCCCTTTAAATTTCCATCTTGCACAAAAGAACCAAACCTGTTTGGAATCTTTAGAGAGAACTAAACAACTTGTAGGAGTCTTTACAAACCTCTTTGGAACTGCGATTCTTTAATAATGCTCCTCATGATATGCACATTTAACTTCTTACATAAAACCACGGACCTGTATATAGGTCCGTGATAAAACGTAGAACTCTTTTCTTTTATTTCAATGTCTTGTAATTTCAATAAACCCGACTTGAACAGTTAATAAGAACACTATTTTGCAAACTATTTCTGCAATAATTCAAACATATAAAAACAATTTTAAATCAAATACTTAAAAGGGTCATGAATATATTTCAAATAAATTAAATAAAAGCTTCATAGCGAAAAAGGTTACATGACAAAAATCATTAACAAAAGCATGCGAATAGGTGTAATGAAAATATTCTACAGTGTACGGTACGGTAAAGGTTTTTCCCATGATGTCACGGAAAGTGGATGGAATTTAATGTAAGCGGTGTTTACCAAATAAAATATGGCGGAGCCAGAACCGAAAAAACTTAAAACTGAGGATGACGATGTTCAGTTTTTTAAGAAATTCTTGCTTGAGAAAGACGATAAGACAATAACAATGTTGAGATGTGCATTACTAAACTTTGGTTCTGGCTATGGACAACTCAATTTGGCTTTCATCCGTGTAACGGCTTCAAACGCAAACTCGTCTATAAGATTTGATAAAGCCACAATTGATACTCAATTACATGAAGTTAATTCAGATACTGTGCTTGCGCCATTGCGTTTGTTTTACATGCGTGGTTATTGTACTCTGAGAGATTTTCTCGACGTGAGTGATCCGAAGATACCAAAGAATTTGGCTGAACGGCGGGCACTAAAGCATTTGCTTCAGTTCCTAGCTAATGATGCAAACAGTAGGTATAATTTTTTAACTGTAACATGTAATTTAGCCTAATTCATTCAGCTTGAAAGTTTGACTCATTCTATAGATCTGATTTCTTTTAACTGTCAAACATCAAAGTCTAATTTTAAAGTGCACAGAACCAGAAAATCCGACAAGAGGAATTTTATTATGACCGTGGTTGTAATGATTTTTTAAAGTATTTCCGAAATATATCGCATTTAAACTGTTTGCACCAAGAAAAAACATTTATCTTCAAGGAAATAGCATTGCTTTACTGATTACATGTATTCAACATAAAAGAATTTGACAGAGAGACTTGGATTCCATTGTTTTCTAGTTTCACAAAAAGAAGAGGCTGCTCGTTCAGTAACCGGACGGCTAGAAATTAGTAGAATTATTTCTAGTCGTCCGGCAGCCTATACTTGTTTGTTAGGCTGGTCATCCAGAAGTCACCTGATATATGAGTAAAGTACAAGTAGCAAATCTCATAGCTTGTGTTACATGTTCAATGCTTCAAATTCAGACAATCAAAATAAATCTTGTATTATGTATGTATAAACAGGAAATCAGAATTATGTCAAGTATAATTATGCTTTGTGCATTAGTGATACAAAAAAAAGTATGAACATTTAAAAAGAAGGTGAATAACAACTAAAAAAATATCAGCGTGTAAAATTGGTTTGCCTTCGGAGTTGAAAAGTTAGACATCATGACATTTTTGTAACTATACATTCACTGATTTTATTTATTGCAAATACATGTGTCTCCTACAGTTTGTTTTGTCTCAGATAGCTAAAGAATTTCAGCGTATAATCCGTGGTGAACAGGCTGCATGTCACACTAATAAAGTTCTATGCTCAAGCATTCCATAAATTATGCAAGTGAACTGCCATATTATTATAACGGTAAGCGCCACGCTGTTGCACGGTGGAAAGCTACATGTTCGTTTGCAAAGCTCGCCACGTTTAGAAAACACTTCCATTGCCAATAGTTCACGTATTATATTGGACCTAATTGGATCTGTCATTACTTCGACATCCTGTCCGACTTGTGAGAAAGGTATTCGCTCTGACAAATATATCGTGGAGCTGCCACTGGATACTGAGCTTCTAAAAATACTTTAACGTAAGTACTGGTAGTAATAACGAAGATAATATTGGATTACTTCAATGATGGCAGAAACCTGGTTTTTATGAGTTTATTTACCCACCCAGTGGGTAATACAAGGGAAACCCACTTTTACTACTGTAATACTGGGTTTTATAGGCAATACTGGGTAAAACAAATCAAATGCAAAATGAGGACTCTCACCCTAAATTTTTTATGAAGTAAAGACTGCAAAACTAGTGTACCAATTGTTTGGTAAATTAATCACTGTATAATAGTACTATATAATTTTATAATCATCATTTTCTCCACCAAAAAATTATATTTATTATATAACACTTTCATCTGTGCAAATACCTAAAGGGTGATCTCGGAGAAATTGTTAAAGTTTGTAGTTGTATTGCAATCGTAAAAATTGAATCTTAAAGATTTATTTGCTCTACAATTTAGTGCTTAGCAGCAGTTTCATTAAAGATACATTGTATGCCAATGTATTTAGATTCCAGGGAAAACACTGGATTTTGTAATGAGTGCTTTCTGATTTACAGGGAACTGGATCTCTTTAGACCACAGATTTACAACAGAAGTTGTGGGTCAGCTGGTACTATTCAAGATGTGTATGATGGAGAATTGTATCAGCAACTCTTTTGTAAGTTACAGTTTTGTATCACCTATTTTTCAAAGAAGTGGTGAAATTTTACAACATACATGTACTTAAATATATCCCATGATGAGAACATAGTTATATATGTCAGATACATTATTTGGCTGCATACAACTACAGAGTCTATTTGCATTGGAGACCAGTGCTTTTTCAATTCTAACAAAATAATTAAACAAAAGGAATGATAAAGTTCACGAATATTGTAGAGCGAAATTTAATCGATAGTCTGTGAAAATAATAGAAAAAGAATTATTACATATTTTTGTGTAACATGTTCATTGTTGTCTTCTAAATAAATAATATTATTTGTTTATAAACTTTAAAGGTCCTGGTTGTTTTCTTGAAAACAGTAACAACATTAGTCTCCTAGGAAACACAGATGGAGTTGCAATTTTCAATTCGGTGGTTGGTGGATAACAAGATGGCTGAAATCAGTAAGTCTCGGGGCTTCCTCTGGAAATCACCAATATTGGCAAATGTGACATATTCAGAAAAGTGGCGACACATTTTCAGAAAAGGTGAAAGGAATTTCATTGCAAAAATATGTCAATTTGCCTAAAATTTCGTGAATCTTGGTTAAAACTTTTATTAAGAAAGGTTACAAAAGAAAGTTTTAAAACATATGTCTGTTTTGGTGCTACATTCATTTAACTTCAAGTTTGACCGCTTTGCTCATATGTTTGAGAACACAATCAAAGGACTTTAGGACTCCATGATGGTACCTCCGTAATTCTGTTGACCGTAGAGGATGTCGGACATTGTGAGTGTCTTAGTTACTTAGACATTGGCAATTGTTTAATAATGAGATTTCTGTTTCAGGGTGTGAAAGTTGTAAATGCCAGTAATGGCATCAGAGATGACGTAATGGTTCAGGAGGCAGAACATCTGCAGAAGGTCATGACGGCAGAAAGGTCAGAAAAAGATCAGTGGGGTTGTTGTATAAACCATTTACGCATAGAAACTTGAACAGTACTCTAAACTTATTAAATCTATGTTCATATGTTACATGTACTTTCAATACAATTAAAGAAAAAGCGTTTTCAACTTTATTACTTAATTTTGGAAATTTTGTTGGTATTCATTCAAACAGGACATTTAATGAGGCATGGAATAAAACGTTATTTAACATGCACTCATCTTGAACAAACCATTCAATGCATGCACAGACAATATTTCAGTCTCTAAAATATCCTTGCAAATTAATATCACTAAGAATCTGTGAATGTTTTCGGTTGCCATACCAACAATTTAAATAGTTAATTTTATAATTTTGCAGTAAATGCCTGACACAGCTTCAGACAGATTTGTTCCTTGTTAGCAAGGGTTCACAGCAACAATCCACAGCTGAAATGTTTGAACTTGTTCACCTCGGACATGATGTGCTCTTCAGTGGCTTAGTATTCATTAACAGGAGGGCAATTGCTACACAGCAAGACATACCAAAACCTCACAAAGAGGAACAGTTATTGTGATGTGTTTCAGTACAATGGACAGCTTATGTATGGTGAAATAGAGTGTTATATTTTGTGTAATAACAAAGGATTTGCACTGGTAAACAAATTTGATAAAAAGGATATCAAGCTAGCAACAGATGACAATACTGGTACACTAGGCCAGCATGATAGACAAATTCCTGAACTTCATTGAGAAAGACTGAATGCAGGAAATAGTGCCAAATTAGATGTTTAGTTTGTATTATGTTGTTTTAGCTAAGTTATGGCAAAGTATGATTACTGAGAAATAAATGGGGAATCTCATGCAAGTTTTTTCTGTATCACTCAGGTTGTGAAAATGCAGGATTTTCCCTCAGTTGAGTGTATTTTGCTCTTGAAAATATATCTGTTTTTCAGACATACAACAGCTATCTTTCTCATGTATATGATAAAAGGCTATTCTTATAGAATTTAAGTTTCTTTCATGTGCTTGCATGGGGTTTGTAAAGAAATTTTATTAAAAGTGATAACTCATTAACTATGGCCAGAAGTTATGAGCTATGACCGACATAGTTATCAGGACTGCTGAAAATTTCTGTCCACAAAGTGCCAGGGTGAGGTATGAGGATCGCAATTTCCGTATGACATCCCTTAACATTCGTTAACATTTTCCTTCAAACGACATCTCCTCTGAAACAAATAGGCCAATGATGATATAACTTGACAGGGATGTTCCTTGCATGAAGCCTTTTCATAGTTGTTTAAATTATTCCATTCCAATCCATGCAGAACTCTGGTTGCTATGGCAACAAAATGGAAAAACTTTTAACAATCTTCTCAAGAAGACATCCAGACATTGATGCAATGATGTCTTCGTCATTCTGTTCTTTTGTGACTCCTACATCCCGGCCAGCAAACGTGAGGTTACCATTAGAGATGTCTTGCTTGGAAAGTTATACATATAATTTTTATGCCCTCAAAGGACCTGTTAAACCACTGGAAGTGCTGCAATATTTCTCAATACTCCGAGTCACTTCAGACATTCTAACTTAACTCAGAGTCATCAAATTTGACTCTGAGTTACTCCTTCTTGCGTGGAATGAAAAACTCGACACTCCGCGTTTTTAGCTCACCTGAGCACTAAGTGCTCAAAGGTGAGCTATTGTGATAGCCAGGTGTCTGTCGTCTGTTTTTTTTTCACTGGATCTTAATGAAACTTGGTCAGTATGACTGCCTTAATGAAATCTAGGTCGAGTTCGAATATGGGTCATCTGGGGTCATCATAGAAAAACCTTGTGTATGCAATAGAGGTTGCATTTTTAGCTCGACTTTTCGAAGAAAAGGGGAGCTATCCTACTCGCCTCGGCGTCGGCGTCGGTGTCGGCGTCGGCGTTGGCGTCACACCTTGGTTAAGTTTTTCGTACCACCCCACTTTATTTCAAAAGTATTAGAGGTATGGCTTTGAAACTTACCATACTTGTTTACCATCATAACCTCCATCTACAGACAAGAGTACATAACTCTGTCAAGGTTTTTGACAGAATTATGGCCCTTTTTTTGACTTAGAAAGTGTATTGAGCTTGGTTAAGTTTTTCGTACCACCTCACTTTATTTCAAAAGTATTAGAGGTATGGCTTTGAAACTTACCATACTTGTTTACCATCATAACCTCCATCTATAGACAAGAGTACATAACTCTGTCAATGTTTTTGACAGAATTATGGCCCTTTTTTGACTAAGAAAGTGTATTGAGCTTGGTTAAGTTTTTCGTACCACCTCACTTTATTTCAAAACCATTGGAGGTATTGCTTTGAAACTAACCATACTTGTTAACCATCATGACCTACATCAACAGACAAGAGTTCATAACTCTGTCAAAGTTTTTGACAGAATTATGCCCCTTTTTTACTTAGAAAATACATTGAATATGGGTAAAATCCACTTATTGCCTTAACCCTTTGAGATATTGCTTTGAAACTTTGAATGCATGTTAACATCATTACCCCCATCTGTAGGCAAGAGAAGGTAACTCTGTCAGGGATTTGTTTTAAAAATTAAGGCCCTTTATTGACTTAGAATCTTGGTTAAGTTTTTCGTACCAGTCCACTTTTTGACTAAACTGTTTGAGATATTAATTTGATAGTTGGAATACTTGAAAACCATCATGATCCCAAAACATGGGCAGGAAAAGGTAATTCTGTCAAGGATTTTATTTGAATTATGGCCCTTTTTGACTTAGAAACTCAGTTAAAATTTTCATTCTTGTCCACTTGTTGACTTAACCATTTGAGATATTACTTTGAAAGTTGGAGTACTTATGTACCATCATGACACCTATCTGTAAGCAAAAGAAGATAACTCTGTGAAAATGTTTCTTTATTTGTACTTAGAAATTCCTAGTTAAAGTCTTGTGTGCCCTTAACTGTCAAAGTTTTGTTTTATAGGCAAGCACTTAAAAGTCGAGCGCGCTGTCTTACTGACAGCTCTTGTTCATTGTATTTTCATGAAACTTGGTCAGTATAATTGCCTTGATAAAATCTAGGTCGAGTTTGAACATGGGTCATCTAGGGTCCAAAAATAGGTCATGGGGTCAAATTATAGAAATACCATGTGTATGCAATAGAAGTTGCATTTTTCATTCTATCTTCATGAATTTTACAGGTGACATTCACAACCCAATCATCATGTAAATTGGTCAAAAGGTTTGCCTTGTCAAGGTCAAACAGAATGTTTTTGTTTATGATATATAGTTTAGAGTGGAAATTTGGTCACAAATTGTCATAAGTCTCAGGTAAATGATATAGGGCCATCTTGGCCCTCTTGTTTGCATATTCCTCCAGAGCTATACTGTAGGTGAGTTCTATAGGGTCTTCATTTACTGTCATTAGTTTTGAAACCAAGCATTACATAAATATCAATTTCTTTACAGACCGGCAAGTTATTGTTGGAAATAGGGGTAATTCAGAATCAGAAGCAGCATTGGCACTCAGACTTGCCCAGCATCTGTTGATACCTCTTGTAGGACATAAAACCTTCGTGATTGATTCCTATCCTGGTCTACAGTTTACTACATGTTGTGCAAAGGAACATCCATGGAATGGAGAAGAAGGAGATACATCATTCGGTATGTATTACTGATTGGTATGAAATACTGAATAATTGTGCCCCAGAGAGGGGCGTATTGTTTTGCACTTGTTGGTAAGTACTTGTGCATGTTGTATATTGATGTATCTTGGTGGGTCTTAAGATTAAATAGTTTACTGACTATATTTGCCAGGTTCCTCAAACTTGATTTGTTTCAAAGTTTCATCAATTTGGGCTTGATGGTTTCAGAGGAGATGACAGTTTCCTTCCATCAAAAGGAGAAACTGATGCAAATTTCTTCAAATAATTTTTATTTGTCAAGAAACATGGCCGCCAAGGCCTCGTTGTCTTATATGGTTATGTGGAAAACTTTAAAATCTTTTCTAAAACCCCTCGTTTGACTTTAGAAACAAATTGTTAAAAAGAATTTTGATTAGTACTTGTTGTACATGGAGTTGTAAATCTTCAACCATCTTTTCTTGTCTAAAACTGTAAGTCCCAGAGCTTAAGAGATATTATGTTGTTTGGAAGGATTGACCTAATTTTTAAAAAGAATTTCACTAAAGTGGTGTCAAGGTCACTGTTCTGTAAATAGAATCACTGTTACTAAAATACAAAAACTGTTTATGGTAATAAACTTTGATGAACATGATGATTAGTGTGAGCAAACTTGGTTACATAGCAGTGAGCTAGTTCTTATCTGGATATTTGTTTGATGTGTTGAATTTTGTGACCATTGCGTGAATGGCAATGGAACTGCATAGTGTGATACAGGGTCATCAAGGCCCTCATGTAACTTTAATCTATAGCACTAGAATAAATTACAGGTTGTCCCAAAGGCTGGCATGGACGTGCAGATATCTTACTGATGGATGATGAGGTACCACTAACTGTTCTTAATGATGCTGCAACTATAAATGATGCTTCTTCTGTGCTGTCCGACTCGTCAATTGAAGTTAAGAATGGTGAAAACTTTTCAGCAGTCATAGCTCAGACAATTGTATTTTCATTTTTACATCAAAAGAAAAAGCCTTTGGCACCATTTTCAGTAATGCCAGGAATTGGAATATGTTCAGGGAAGTTGATAGTATACATGTATGATTGTGTTGAAGATATTTTACTTACAACTGGAATGGTAAATCTGTTTGCACAATGTCCAGGTAGCCTGGATTACGGTGCTGTTATAATTCTCTGGTTAGTGTTAAATCATAGTTTGTTTGGTAATAAGATTCCAGAGAAATATAAAGGTTATAGTGCCTTTTTTCATCATGTGCTTGGTCCAGTTCAGCTGGAAGTATACAAGAATGAATCTCAGCAGCCTTGTTCAGCTAGATTTCAGGGGAATGATATCATACAGTCTTTAGATACAGTGCGATATTGTGCTGATTGGGAGAATGATGCGACCGTGTTTACTGAAGAAATGAAAAATCAATTTCCAGAACGAGAAGCTGTTTCGCTTAATGACTTAGTCTGACCTTTCTAGTCTACCTTGTGAACACTTGGCCGTCATCTTGAAAATTGGATAAAACTGGGTAACCAAACTTCCTCAAGGTCAAGGTTCGTCACATTCAGTGCAAAGGTCATGTTTGCCGAACCTTTTGGAGGATTTTCTTGAAACTTTGGAAAATTGGTAAATGAATAAAATGTTTATTTCATAGAGAAGATGTGCAGAACCCATTAGCTGCAATTTTCGTAACTAGAACCATTATTGAACCTGAAAATTCGAACCATTTATAGGCGGTAGTTTACGTTAATGAAAAAGTTGACTATTATCTACATATAAACCGCCGTGAAAGTGTTCATGAACGATTTGAATGTACACAAAACAGTTTGGATGCCTAAGTAAACCATGACTCCGGTTTGTGTTTGGGGTTTATGCACTTTCAACCATATTTCAATCACCTTAAATGCTGGTATATTACAAAGCAATCGTTCCAGGGAAGGACCATCACTAGAACCATCTTCTCCATACCCCATCTTTAATAATGAGATATGATTGGTAGCATATTAAGTCGTTACAATGATTTCTAACCTTTTCCGACTCGTCAAACAAAGAAAGTCTGCTTGGGGTTCGAACTCTAGATCGTGAGATTGCAAGTCTTGTGCTTTGCCACTGGAGCTATCCAGACAAGTACTCCGAAATCATTTTCATATAATTATGTTCATGTATATAACAAGTTAACAACTGTGTTATCAGTCTTACAAGTTTAATAAAACATAATGTCATGGTAAACACGATATAAAGAGTTGTCATTCTTTTGTATATTTACAAATGACTCCCAATTGCACGACATATTGTTTATAGCAATGTTTGAATTGCCCATTATATTGTGAAAATTGCTTTAAAAAGAATGATTCGAACAAAATTAATAGGTAGATACCAACAAGTCTTGATTTTTTTTCTAAAAACTCGAATTTAAATATCCGTCAATCATATCGTCATTTGTTAATTAATATAACTATAATGTATTTGAAGTGACTTTAAAACTCACAAAAGGGCAAATAACTTAATTCCTGCATTTTCTGTACTACAAAGTAATGGGTATTCTAACTCCTCCTTACACTCCATATATGTGAAACTTTTTTGACTGAAAATACTTCTGACAAATCATTAGCCATCAATAATTATGTGTTTGAGAGAAAAGATAGACATTTAAAAAAGGGTGGTGGTATAATTGTTTACAGTTCTAAATCAATATCATACAGACGTCGTACAGACATAGAATCAAATCA
Organism: Saxidomus purpurata; assembly: GCA_022818135.1. NCBI lineage: Eukaryota > Metazoa > Mollusca > Bivalvia > Venerida > Veneridae > Saxidomus > Saxidomus purpurata. The sequence goes on from JAFMSR010000011.1 coordinate 29,006,330, forward strand.
TATAGAATCAATTTGGATTCAAATCAATGTTAAAGGAAGTAAACCGTTTCTTGTTAACTTTGTTTATAGACCACCGAATGCAACTCAAAACTGGATAAATTTCTTTGAGTCTCAGTTGGATATTACAGATAGTATTTCCACAGAAATACATATTTTAGGGGATATCAACTTTTTCAAAGCGGTAGCTTTAACAAAAAACAAAAAAGACGGACACAAGTCACAATCATTGTCAACCAAGGGCAAATTTTGAAATCTTAATTAGAAATTTAACACATGGTCCAAATTTCATAATTGTACATAGCTTCAAAAATAATAAGTAGGTCAGTAGTTCAGAATCCGTCAGCTCAAATTTTATATTCAACCCAAATAACATCACTGAAGAATAAGACAAAAAGTATATCAAAAAGGAAAAGATCAATGTTATCTCAATGACATTATCTTCAAATTTATGCACACAAATTAAATATTTAAACTTCTTCTGACTTAACTCTACATTCAATACCAGTGTAATGACTGAAGCTTGAAAACCAAAAACAAATTTAAAGGTCACAATCAATATCATTTTTAGCTCGACTTTTCTATGAAAAGGGGAGCTATCCTACTTGCCCCGGCGTTTGTGTCACACCTTGGTTAAGTTTTTCGTACCACCCCACTTTATTTCAAAAGTATTAGAGGTATGGCTTTGAAACTTACCATACTTGTTTACCATCATAACCTCCATCTACAGACAAGAGTACATAACTCTGTCAAGGTTTTTGACAGAATTATGGCCCTTTTTTGACTTAGAAAGTGTATTGAGCTTGGTTAAGTTTTTCGTACCACCTCACTTTATTTCAAAACCATTGGAGGTATTGCTTTGAAACTAACCATACTTGTTTACCATCATGACCTACATCAACAGACAAGAGTACATAACTCTGTCAAGGTTTTGAACAGAATTATGCCCCTTTTTTACTTAGAAAATACATTGAATATGGGTAAAATCCACTTATTGCCTTAACCCTTTGAGATATTGCTTTGAAACTTTGAATGCTTGTTAACATCATTACCCCCATCTGTAGGCAAGAAAAGGTAACTCTGTCAGGGATTTGTTTTAAAAATTAAGGCCCTTTATCGACTTAGAATCTTGGTTAAGTTCGTACCAGTCAACTTTTTGACTAAACTGTTTGAGATATTAATTTGAAAGTTGGAATACTTGTAAACCATCATGATCCCAAAACATGGGCAGGAGAAGGTAATTCTGTCAAGGATTTTATTTGAATTATGGCCCTTTTTGACTTAGAAACTCAGTTAAAATTTTCATTCTTGTCCACTTGTTGACTTAACCATTTGAGATATTACTTTGAAAGTTGGAGTACTTATGTACCATCATGAGACCTATCTGTAAGCAAGAGAAGATAACTCTGTGAAAATGTTTCTTGATTTGTACTTAGAAATTCCTAGTTAAAGTCTTGTGTGCCCTTAACTGTCAAAGTTTTGTTTTATAGGCAAGCACTAAAAAGTCGAGCGCGCTGTCCTACTATTGCTTATAAAATGTGACTATACAGTGTTCACAAGGTAAATATGGACAAACGACAGACAGACAGACAACGTACATATCTAGTGATTACAAAATTTCATCCTGAGCACTTTGTGCACAGGTGAGCTAATAAAATCGCTGAGCGAAAAACTGATCATGAATTTATGCGAAATTGAGTACTTGAAATATCGGATAACATGTGTTGATCAGTACAGATGTTGTTTAAATATGTCCGGCATGCAAGGCGAGACACTACTGACTCACTGAGCCTAAAACTGTTTAGTTATTGTTACATACGTGGAAAATAAACAGATAAAACAAAGAACCTCTACTCAGATCATGATCCCCGGGTCAAAATTAATCCTTCCCGGCAGGGGGTTCACTTGATTTCGCATAGGCTAATATAGGGAAAATTTTAGAAAAAAACACAAGGCCCGCAGGTAAAGCTTAGATATTTGGAATATTACTAAGCATTGTGTAGTGGACCTCTACGAATTATGTTAAAACCATGAACCCTTGTATTATAGTCAATTGTATAGTCAGGTGAGTTATATAGGGCCATCTTGGCCCTCTTGTTATCTTGGGCTACTTGCTTTAGAACTGTTGTCGTACTAGTGCAACTACCATTACTGTGTTAAATGTCATTAACACTACAACATATTTCACTGGGTCTACCATACCGTCCATGTCCATTTTGCGGGAAGTTCAAGTCTAAGTTGCATATACACTTCATAATTATATAAACACAAATGCGAGAAATAGGTAATACACGCAATGACTCTTCCACCACTCCAACAACAAGAGGCTTTTGCAAAACTAAAAAAAATGGGTATATATAAAGAAAATATTAAACGAATCCAAGAGCGATTTTAAGGAACTGCCGATAATGTTAAGCTTATCCGTGAACGAAGCCAGGGAAAGGACAAATTTGTAACATGCCAAGGTTGCAAAGCATTTGTGTAAAAAAGTTTTACGGACAAAGAAAAAGGTGTAGCGTTTCATCATTT
>JAFMSR010000011.1:29009355-29049684 GCA_022818135.1 Saxidomus purpurata
AATGTAACAATGAAATAACATAAACATATGCACCCAGTTTCGTTTCCGCGTGCAGCGATCACGCTGCTGGACGCCAAGTTTCTGATCACGTGACTACAGCAATTCTGCAAATGTAAAAAGGAGAAGTGATTCTAGGAATCCATTCACATTCAGAACTACCAAATCTCACCCGTCTATAGCCCGATGTCTTTGTTTAAAACCTGTCAAGTAAAGTCTAATGGAATCATACGGTATCGGCCTTTCCCTTTGTATTCCTATAGGGTCAAAACTAATTTGCTACATTACAAGCGATCTGCTTTTGTCCGTTATATTTGTGGCCATTTTTTGACTATAGCTGGTTTGCCTGCATTTAAGATTGACTGTAACCTATTGAATGTAACCACTCTTTGACCTAAGAAAAAGTATGCTCTTCAATTTGTGTATTACGAAAGACATCTGGTGCTTCCATGAAACGCAGATTCTCACCACTCTGGTTGTGAATCATGCCATTGTTTTCTTCCAGTTCATTCAAATGTGGAAACTACTACCATGAAAGGTCGGGGTGATATGCCCGTCCGCGCTGGTAGATCCTTGGCATCCGAGGTCTCCACGACTAGCAAAAGCTGACACATGTGAAACATGTCTGTGTACACTACAACCTCATAGACAGCAGCTGCTATTCATCTTCATCTATTAGACTATAATTAGATAGATCTATACTATGACAATGAAAGCTACAAACTGTAAAATGTACCCATACGTCTACAAAAGTGTCAATATAGAAATATGTGGACCATGCCGGGTCTACTACATGCATTTCTGCTGACAGACAGACAGACAGGCAATATCTTTTATTGTAATAGCCAGGTTTCATACACAGTTACAACATGGTACAAGACAAATTTTGATGCAAAGCATCAAAGGCGCTGCGCATGTTTTTGAAACATGATTTAAAGGAATCAGAGTCATTTTAGAATATCAGTAAACAACCTATCAACGGGAAAAACCAAATACATTATGTTATATGTAACTGTTATCATAATAAGTAAAAACCACATTTACTACAGTTTAACCAAAAAATAAACGAATCATAAAACAACCTTCCGTATAATAGTACGATGACGCCCACTAAACAAGGCTACAGCTCGTGGTCAGTAGACGCTTTTCGACGCAAAAAGAAACCCACGTGATTAATTTTGTCTTTACTATTGGTCAGTTGTTAGCGATGCTTTACATAACTTTCATTGAGACCCCATGTATCGCATAGTTAGGTGAACGGTCTTATTTATAATGCCTACATTTTACTTTAGTATGTAGTAATTAAAATGGGTTTTCATTAATTATTCACGTTGACAACATATGTATTTAAACTTCAAAATGTTTAGAGATAGCAAAACAACTATCGATTCGCTTTTTTCTGAACGTTGATTAATCTGGCCGTAGGGTCCGTAAACAAAGCAATAAAAAAACCGTAACCTTCAAGTTTGTGGAAAAGTTATTAAATATCCTATGAGTATGTCAAACGTTTTGAATTAACGGTCGAAGACGTATGCATCTGGTATAGTATTGTTTGTAATCAGTTAATACTATTTATTTATTCATTATAGGGAGTTTGTTCAAACATAATACATAGTTTTTATTACAATAATAATGTTGGCTGCTCCCTATTCGATTATGCAACCCCATGGTACAAAATTAAAACCTATTCAATACTGGCACTGTGCTTCCGCACAGCGCCAATAACAAAATATAAAGATTGAAATAATACAGCTTGTAGAAGTCTCTGAACCAAATAGCAATTATATCTAAAGGAGAAGACTTTGAATGAGTGAGAGTATGACAGTTTCATGGGTTTTTAATTCGTAGAAGATCCATTTCCGGTTTCTTTATATAACGAGGAAAAGAAAGTAAAAAAGAATGTTAATAAATGTATTATGAATAGTAAATATATAGTCACTAATGCATTGGTAAGTAAAAACTTTTTTTAACCAAAAGTATTGTTTGATTGTAAAAGGTTTTGCTGCAGCAAGCTATGCGGCTTTAGAATTTGAAACTATGTTTTTTGCTCCCCGTACATACAAGTCACACAAGAGATCATCTACACCACTTCGTCAATAACCTGGCTTAGTTCATAGTTTTGTTATTATCAACTGATTTCATCTTTATCCTGAACTGGACGTAATAATATTGAGTATAAATTGCTCAAAGGAATTGCATTTACCAAGAAAGATGTCTTCCTGGCGGATATGATCTTTATTTGTACCAAAATCATTCCTAACTTTGCTTTTTAAATTGATGTACATGCTAGAAATATATAGAGAATATAAGGTTACTGTCTTTTGATAACAGTTGATATCGGACGAGGATGATATCGGCCAGGGAAGCCGAGGCTTGCCGAGGCTTTCTGGTCGATATTCATCCGAGTTCGATATCAACTGTTATCAAAAGACAGTAACCTTGTATTCTATTTATTATGCAGCTGCCTTCAATTTTCCCTTTTCACAATTAAAATCAAAGAAGTAAATTAAGTGATTTACGTTGGGTTTATGACGTCATCAACGGTTTAAATCGGCGTTTTAAATCCAGCACCGTTAATCATGTTAATGTTATGCTTTTTAGGAAATACTGAACATTAAAACATACCTAAAAAGCATTTGTACAAGTTTTAGAGGCGGCTTATAACGTTTCAGCTCATATCATTCAAGTAATAAGACGTTAGTGTGAAAAAAGGAAGGGGGGTGAAAAAATGAAAACTTTTTCTCGAAAATTGCTTCGAAATTGCTATAGATGGGTAGATAATGATCTAACTAAGAAAATGAATACCCACAACACTATATTTAATTCAAAAATAAAAATTCTACAATCATTTTTCGATTTTATGTTATGTGCGGTTTGCTTGTATTCCCAGAAATTTTAATGAAACGCACCTCTGTAGTAGCTACCGAAAAGTTAATTTATTGTGTAGCGTGTAAGAAATCCACAATAGCCTAGATATTATTTCAGAAATCTCACTTAATGTCTAAAGTGGGCGGGGCCTAAAACGTGATATCAGGACAGTGTCATAATAATACTGTCCTGTGATATCAGACGTCGCGATATCAACAAATATCAGACAAGCGTTATTGGGTCGTCGTCATGGCAGTTGCATAATAAATAGCGGTATTTCTTTCAGTGATATTGCAAAAAATGATAATGGCTTTCTGGCAACCCTTTTTCGTGAATCAACGACTTGAATACGAAAGAAAGGCGTATGTCAACATTGTTTTAGAGTGATTAGGACATGTTCTAACATTAATATTTCAGTAAATTTATTTTTCTATGTTAGTAAATTCAAAGTGATCCTTAAACGGCGCAGTAAAAATAAGATTATGACGGAAATTGATATTTTCGTACATTGTCGTGGAACACACGTCCTTGAGAATGAAGTAACATACCTGATGCCTGGTTCGAATCCCATGTGGCCGATGCCTTGGTTTTATATTAATATTTGGGTGTGTAACTGTCTTTGGCAACCTGACACTGATTCGTTATCGATTCTTCGACCCTTTTAATTATTAATATTTAATTCAAATTTTGCAGGAAATTTTATGTACCCCTGTGGTACACATGCAATGTTCTACATCTTCGGTACTTTAGTAAATACCCTGTATCATTATTCAAGGATTGTCAGTAAGTGGACTTACTCCTGTTGAAAACGCGTAAGCCGAACGTTTTTCAAAGTAAAATGAATGCTAAGTTCTATATTTGCCTTTATAAAATATTCTTCGGATTTTAGCCAACAATTGTAAACTTAGCGTCTATATACAGAAACTTGGACATTTTTCTTTCAAACTGCTGCATTAAAACAACCTGACCTTATGAGTAATTTGTGGCGCTACGGTTTTTTAGACAAAGGGTGGGGTGTTTTTCTCATTGTATAAATAACAATTTACAAATCCGACGATCCCTCACTCTTGGCTAGTTTTCCTAACAGTGCGTAAAGTAAGTTACTTTGTTTCGATGATAAATAATATAAGTTTTTGTTAGCGCCATCGTGTCTCTCTAATAAAAGTTTTCGCGAGAATGTATGCGAATATCCGATGATGATGCTCGAAAATACGATGACGACTGTTGTCTGCGAAGTTACAAACATTGAGAGGAAAACATCTTGTATCATCGTACATTGTTACCGTTTGCCTATCTTCTTTGTTTTGTCACACAAAGCCGGGGGCTTTCAGTGATGCTGTTGCCCGTTCAGACGTCCATTCGTCCCGCATATCACACACCCTTGGAAAAATTGCTTCAAACTTTCTAGATGAACTACCTTGGTGTGAATATTGTCAAAAAGGAAGAAATTGTGTCCACAACCAATCTAACTAGAATATAACATAACTGTCTGCGCTATCTTTTATTCATTTAGCATACATTTATCTTTTTATACATCAGTCGATCAAAATTAGCTTTTCTAAATATTAACTAATTAATTTCTTATCAAATAGAATAGTGTTGCCATTATTAACAATATCAATATCATATTAAGGGACATACTCTACATCCTCGGAACATAGATAATATGTTCAATGAACGTAAAATAATAAATAGTACATACGGAGAAAAATGCCTCATTAAAAGACCACAATTAATCAATGTAGAGGCCCTTCTGTAATAAATTGATAAGGTACTTGGCTTTCTCTTAAAGCAAGACTTTTCCCAACCCAGCAACATAGTGGAGTAATCGTTTGGTGTCATTGAAACTATTTCTAATATGTATTCACTAGTGCGCTGTGTCTGTACAACTGATGTCAAACTAAATTATCTAAAACATATCCGGAAGTATAAACCATATAAACCACATAAACCATTCAATAATCTTTGCAGAGTTGTTGTACAATTAATTGGTGGATGCGATTTATAACATAAATCCTCTATATTGATTAATTGTGGTAAAATGAGGCATTTTTCGTCATAGGTTCTTCTTTGAAATTGTATTTATTTATCATTTTACGTTCATTAATCACATAATCTCTATGTTTCGAGAATATAATCTGCTAGATGTATGGAGTGCCTCTTTTGTTTATACTAATTTATTTTAGCTCGATTGTGAAGAAAGCTTGTAGCTTATCGAGTCACTCTCGAGTCCGCTTCCTGGAAAAACCAGTACTGGTGTCATATGAGGAAGTACGGTCGTGACCCCAGTGGGGCTCGAACCCGCAACCAGTGCCTCTTTAAGTTATAATACTTCCAAAGATTTTGTTATTTATGTTTTGGAGGTTATTTAGGTCGGCATCAGTTGTAGGGTATTTCCCTTTAATATTACTTTGAGAGTTTAAGAAGTATAAATAATCTCATCATTTATTAAAATACACAAGGTACATTTGCACTTATGTCTTTATTATTAAAGGGCGTGTTACAGATTTTCAAACAAATATCCTATCCGGCGGTCGGATTATTCTCGTGCTCCGCACATGTGATACACGACTCCGGCAAACCCGTCATTCCGGATCACATGATTATGTTAATAACCCTATTACATATCTAATATCAATGAAAGTTGGCATAAGGATAGTTCACCATACAGTGAGTCCATATATTGGTTTAGGACTTACTTACTTACTTGTACATTCAAGGTCTAGGGAACGATAATTGATACACTAGGTGTATTGTAAGGTTACTGTTTTACAGCAAGCTTCCTGTTATTTCTGTATAATTACATATTCAATATTTTGCACAGGTCCTCGCACGCTAATATTTACGTTTTGCGCATTGTCGCTGTTGTTTTGCCATCGTAACTTCGCGCGCTGGATCGACGCTTTGCGCATTGCCACTGTTGTTTTTCCGTCGTAGCTTCGTGCATCGGCATCGTAAAATCGCGCATTATCGTCTATACGTCATCTTTGTAACTCACAGTCTAAGTGTGTATTTGTACGAAATGAAAGACCTCAAGTTATTGAAAAGGGCACTTAAATTTTATTAAATCCAGTGAAAATGAAGGACAGTATGAGATTACAGAGAATACACAGAGCGAAGAATAGATATGGCGGAAGGTATCTTGTTGGAAATGAGATACACTTTAATAAACTGTCAAATCTATATGTATAAATATAAAAGAATCGAATGATTTATGATAATGATGGTTATGCCAATTCATTGTCGACTGTTTAATGCATTTTTCAATTAAGGTCCATATAAGGTACAAATGTGAATGTGAATGCCTAATTTGTAGAACTCCTTTATTCGTTTGCAGACTTTTCAGAATAACATTTGTACATACCATTTATTCTCAAATAGGATCATGTATTGACTATATATTTTTTTCAAATGGGATCTTGTATTCATTATTGATACAATCATTATCATACTAAACAAGGTTAACCAAATATAGCGATGTATTAGAAATAGTTTCAATGACACCAAAAACGATTATCCGACTATGTTGCTGGGTTGGGAAAAGTCTTGCTTTAAAAGAAAGCCAGAGAAACTTGTGTACCAATAACTACCGCGTATTTCGACTTCGCTCTTTCCAAGTTGAACAGACACATCGTCTCCTTGGCTAAGCTGGAGAATGATTAATTGACTGCTAGCGTCCTCTGCTGTACTACTAGCTTCGGCATACGCTTGGCTTTTACTTATCCCATTGACTATAAAGTGGCACCAAACATCTCCATCACGAAACGCGTGAACGTTTAAATAAAATACATATGTTCCAGAAACTGGAGCGACAAAAACGCCCTGGTGAACATTATATCCGTTACCAAGGTTGGTAAAGACGTGGTCAAATATGATGTTCTGATTAATACCCGGATGTGACATTGTCTTTTCCAAAGCAGCACTGAAGGCGACAGTTATTTCGTTTTCGGTCTGGCGTATTCGTCTAACAGCTGGTCCTGAAAGAACATATCACAATTCAATCAACATAAGTTAGAATCTATTTCCTCTTACTTGTTTGTCTAAATACACTGGAGCATATAAACTTTTACTACAGCCATCACCACCTGTTTGTGTTGCTATCTTTCCTCGACTTTTCGCTTTGTGAAAGCCATTGTTAGTAAGTTAGAAAACAAATTATACTAGTATCTAGATAGACACAAAATAGACACAATCACATATCATCATTGTCTTTGGTATCAAACATTGTCTTTCCTCAAATGCATGTACATTTGTATTGTCACACTTAAAAATGAAATGTAAACCATTAACAAATGCATTGGTTTACTTAGGAACATTTGACAGATAATTTAATATAGTATGACAAAAAATACTCCGACATACTTGTAACATGGGACATTGTCGTTCTGTGATCCAGATTGAACAAACTTCTTGAATAAATTCAGAGCATGCAGAGGCTCATGTAACCAAACTTTTCAAGAATAATTGTCACTACCTACCAGCTGGTGAGTTTTCATTTCAATTAGTGTTTTAACTTTATAAATGATCCATTTTCAGCTCTAATTCCTTTGAATGTTATCTAATAAACAAACATATTATAGTATGCTGTTCATTATTTTCCGAACTCTAATAGTAACTAGTAACTCTAATTAAGTACATCAAGGTAAAATACCTTCTTCTTCAGATGGATGATCTTCCACATTTGTTACAGCGTTATCTGAACCACCCTGGCGTCTCGTAGAACGTAGAAGTGACCATATTCGGCGGTCTCTTGTTGCAAGCGACTGCTTCATCCGTCCTATATCTTTCTTTTGATTTGACACTTCATTTTGTAAATCAACGATAAGTTTCTGCTGGATCGCGTCACGTTCTTCAAGGGCGCTAACACGTGCAATAAGCTCGTGAATGAGCGTGCCGTTCTCCGATATTTCGTGAGTCTTAGATTTTACACAAAATGTTGTCAACACTATCGCTCCTACACATAAACTAAACGAACTTTTGAAAATCATCATTGTAACACTTTCCGTAACTTTAGGCCAATTGTGTAATGAAAATGATACCTAGTTAGGCATATCAAAGATAAACTAACATGTACTTGCTATGTCTGGGACCTTGCTGCTTAAATCGACGAGATAACACTTGCAATGATTTTTTTTTAAAAGCAGGGCGCACATTGTTTCTACTTGTTTATTAGACAACTTGAGTATTCTTTTTCAAGCCATTATGCAAAGTCATATAAAGAAAGGCACTTTAATATTATATTGAGAGTTTAAGAAGTATGAATACTACACAAGGTACATGTAAATGTGTAATTATCTCTCGTTTGGATTACTCTGCTTTAGTTACATCGCTATTTTGTCTGTTCTTTATAGCGGAAAATAAACACAATGATAATAGGACTAAATAGTGAGTTAGGCAGCATATTCTGTCGTCACTCTAGTGTTAAAATTTTGGAAAGTCCTGGCATTTTGATTAAATTTCACACAAAAAACAGCATTTACATCAACGAATTCCAGCTGATAAGACCAATTTTTTTGCGTATCATATCTACCTCGGACTTAATCTGACAGAGGAAATAATTTGTAAACTATTTCCATCCTTACCCTGCTAATGTTCTAAAATTGACTTTGGATAGTAACATTAATTGTTCAAAGGGATGTCTCTGAAATGTTACTGACTGTAGATTCTGATCAGACGGTTGATCATCATATACACTGGTCGCAAAAGCAGACCCGCTTGTAGCCAACCGGGCAAAGGTTGAGACAATGGCCACATAGATTGAATGCATGACAAAGTTACAGTCCGGCCACGAATGAGGCAGTAAGTGTAATTAAATCCAGAACGGTCACCTGTAACACAAACACACTTACATAAAGCGGTCATCTGCTTCAAGTGACCACTTTGTACAATGAGATGTCACGTGCAAGTCCTGCGTCTTTACCTTGAAGGTCAAGGTCACCCATTAATGTGAGACAGCTTAGAATCCTTTATATATGCACATGTTTATGTTCTAATTGGTACTCTGATATGCATTGAAAGATTAAGTAAATAAGAACAAATGAACAGCACATTGAGATAAGATGGCATGCGCAAGTACCAGGTCCACACCTTGAAGGCCAGGGTTACATACAGAGACACCTCTTTAGGGGCATTCGTCACTTATGACGGACAGCTCTTGTTTTCTCATTATCAGCTTAACGATTGGTACAATATAGAATTTGGAACATGTGCAGTTTCCCATCGTAAGTGCAAAAGAGTGCAGTCTGGGAAAACTATAGATTCTGCTAAACAAACGCTCCAATAACGACTTTTTTGACACTTCAAATGATCTATACAGGCATAAATACTACAAGAAGAAAGCTGTGTTTCATTGTTTAGCTTATTATTCATAAATGACGACAACAATGAAGACTAGTTTTAAAATTGCATGATTTTCGTTGATTCTTTCAAAATTTACGTTTGCATTCTCGGCATCATAACTTCGTCTTTCAATCTCACCCTGAACAAAAGAAAACCTTCAGTTGATAATCGAATACATTTTAATGATTTACAAGCATTATTTAAAAATATTTTTAAATATTTAAACAATTGTATGTTGGATTTTTTAAAGCTATTTAATCTAAACATTATGTTGCTAAACACGACTAATTAGTACTGTTAAAATACATTACGTACATGTATGCACATAAAGCAACTGCATTATATATGAAGACTTGTATTTACCGGCTATGTATTTCACTGTTGCAATAGATTGACATTATTCCAAATGCGGAAGAGATTTTTGTGTCGTTTCTCTCATCACTTCCAACACTTCTGTCATTTGTGTCCTTTCTCTCATCAAATTCAATATTTCTGCCATTTGTGTCGTTTCTTTCATCACTTCCAATATTTCTGCTATTTGTATCGTTTCTTTCATCACTTCCAACATTTCTGCCATCTGTGTCGTTTCTTTCACCACTTCCAACATTTCTGCCATCTGTGTCGTTTCTCTCATCCAATCCAATATTTCTCCCACTCGTGTCGTTTTTCTCACTACTTCCAACACTTCTGTCATCTGTGTCGTTTCTCTCACCACTTCCAACACTTCTGCCACCTGTGTCGTTTCTCTCATCACTTCCAACACTTCTGTCACCTGTGTCGTTTCTCTCATCACTTCCAAAACTTCTGCCACCTGTGTCGTTTCTTTCATCTCTTCCAACACTTCTGCCACCTGTGTCGTTTCTTTCATCACTTCCAACATTACTGCCATCTATGTCGTTTCTCTCATCACTTCTAACAGTTCTGCCACCTGTTTCCTTTAAGTCATTACTTCCAATAGTTCTGCCACCTGTGTCGTTTCCACCATCACTTCCAATATTTCTGCCACTTGTGTCGTTTCTGCCATCAATACCAGTATTTCTACCATTTTTGCTGTACATACATAAATCATCGCCATAGTTGATAGTAACGTGCATTTTATTTTTATGACTCTTAGAATTTTCTGTGTACACTTCAGCATCTGCTTTCTGTTCGATTGCGTCTCTCTTTGCATGTTCCTGCGTTGTAACTTCTTTTTTATTTATCCATAGAACTTTCTTCTCCATTCTGTATTGGGGCTCACATCCATGTTTCCCACATGTGCAGACACTGGGATTAAACCGGACAGTTTCTACAATCATTTTAGATGGTTCTGAATTCTTGGGTGGTCCTGCGAAAACAATGAAGGTCACGATAAAACAAGAGTTCATTGGAAACGATGCTTGCTCACCGAAGCACCCTGCATACGAATGGAATGAAGTAATAAGTAGAAGTGACTATTTCATTAAGGGAGATTATTAAGAATAAGGGAGGGAATACATAGACAAAGTAGTTGTTAAATCCTGGCCTTGCTTCGTTTTCTTTTTCTTCAATTTTTCAAAGAATAAAACAGATAAAAAAACATAAAGAGAGGTAATTCATAATCATGCTGGAACATGCTGATAATGGGTGGGCACGTCTTCCGTAAGGGGTAAAGGTTCCCATGAACCTTTGCCACACAACCAATCACTGAGTGCTGAGAAATATTGTGGAGTAAAAAGAAAAAGAAAATAATATGAAAAATATTTTGTTATGTATATTTAATGCGTAAGTATCTTATTATTGTTGTATTATCTGGAGACAAATTATAATAAGTTTCTAAAAACAACATAATTCACAGACGAATGGCCAGAAATTATTTCAATAAACCGCTTCACAGACATACCCAACGGTGCATTTAACTCCATAGTCGGATACCCACGTTTGACAATTTCGTTTCACTACATGCAATAAGTGGAAAGCAACTGAATGGATCGGTCGTGTGTATCTGTCGATGACTTAATTCTTACATTGCTATATTCCTAAGGTGATCTTGTTCATTTTTACCAACGGTTAAAAAGCATATTAAGTTAACGTTAAAGTTTACTGACTGAAAAAGCGAGAACTACACAGCATGATCAGATTACACCGATCGCAATGCATACAGAAGGGTAAGACTTAAAAGAACTTGCATACAGAAGGGTAAGACTGCAAAGAACTTGCATACAGAAGGGTAAGACTGCAAAGAACTTGCATTGCATATAGAAGAGTAAGACTTAAAAGAACTTGCTTATAGAAGGTTAAGACTTAAAAAAACTTGCATACAGAAGGGTAAGACTTAAAAGAACTTGCATATAGAAGGGTAAGACTTAAAAAAACTTGCATACAGAAGGGTAAGACTTAAAAGAACTTGCTCACAGAAGGGTAAGACTTAAAAGAACTTGCATACAGAAGGGTTAGACTTTAAAAAAAACTTGCAAACAGGAGGGTTAGACTTAATAGAACTTGCATACAGAAGGGTAAGACTTAAAAGAACTTGCATACGGAAGGGAAAGACTTAAAATAAATTGCATACAGAAGGGTAAGACTTTAAAAAACCTGCATACAGAAGGGTAAGACTTAAAAGAACTTGCATACAGAAGGGTGAGACTTTAAATAAACGTGCATACAGGATGGTTAGACTTAAGGTAGTAGACCCCTAATGGGCACCTATTCAAATCATTATAGGCTTAATATTTTCTTAATCTGTATCATTTCCTGGATTTAAAAACAAATTTTAAAAGAATTTTACCGTGAAAAAAGAGTTATAGGAATTTGAATGACCCTACCCCCATTTTGGAATTATTTATAAAATGACATCACACAAGAGATAAGAAAATACATGTATTTCATTTATTAATTAAAACTTTGGTACAGATTTGGTATCAGAGTAACAAGAACTGTTTTTGTTCAGAAATTACACACTATTTACTATATAATCAACAAGTTTTATAAAACTTTTATGAAATAATCAGATAGTATTACAATTTTCATGTACTTTTTTGGCCATGTTCAATTTTGAACATCAAAGTTTTTAGGAAAAGTCTACATTTTCTAGAAATGGGGCATGTCTTTTTGTATATTAAAAATTATCTATAACATTTTGGGAACAGCATGCCAAAAATTCACAATGTTTTACCGTCTCTATTTAAAAAAATTTGATTTTGAAAATCTCCATCGACAATTTTAGACGTGTCTACAAGTAATAAAATCTTCAAAATTTTTAATAAGCTAATACTAATTCGTAAAAAAATATTTAATTTCTTTTTAGTCTAAAAACAATATAAACATATGAAGAAAAGTGCAAAATAATGAAAACAAAGAAGAAAAAGTTTAAAAATATTTTTAGTTCCGGCTGGATTCGAACCTACGCCCCCAAAAACCTCAAAAGATCTTCAGTCCAATGCTTAACAACCTAGGCTAGCTCATTAAAATTGAAGAGTTTTAAATGGAGGTTTCTATTTGGGGTGTACTACCTTAAAAGAACTTGTATAAAGGATGTTTAGACTTAAAAGAACTTGCATACAGGGTAGTAAGACTTGAAAGAACATGCATACATGATTATTAAATTTTAAAAAGAACTTGTATACAGGAGGGTTAGACATAAAAGAACTTGCATACAGGATTATTGACTTAAAAACACTTGCATACAGGATTATAAGACTTAAAAGAATTTGCACACTGAAGGGTTAGACTTAAAAGAACGTGCACACAGGAGTGTTAGATTTAAAAGAACTTGCATACAGAATGGTTAGACTTAAAAGAACTTGCACACAGGAGTGTTAGACTTAAAAGAACGTGCACACAGAACGGTTAGACTTTAAAGAACGTGCACACAGAAGGGTTACACTTGAAAGAACTTGCATACAGAATGGAAAGACTTAAAAGAACTTGCATACAGATGGATAAGACTGAAAAGAACTTGCATTGCATATAGAAGAGTAAGAATTAAAAGAACTTGCATATACATGTAGAAGAGTAAGACTTAAAAGAACTTACATACAGAAGGGTTAGACTTTCAAAAAAAAATTTGCAAACAGGAGGGTTAGACTTAATAGAACTTGCATACAGAAGGGTTAGACTTAAAAGAACTTGCATACAGACGGGTAAGACTTAAAATAAATTGCATACAGAAGGGTAAGACTTAAAAAAACTTGCATACAGAAGGGTCAGCCTTAAAAAAACTTGCATACAGGAGGGTTAGACTTAAAAGAACTTTCATACAGAATGATTAGACTTAAAAGAACTTGCATACAGAATGATTAGACTTAAAAGAACTTGCATACATGATTATTAGATTTAAAAGAACTTGTATACAGGAGGGTTAGACTTAAAAGAACTTGCATACAGAATTATTAGACTTAAAAAAAACTTGCATACAGAATGATTAGACTTAAAAAAACTTGCATACAGAATGATTAGACTTAACAAAAATTGCATACAGAATGATTAGACTTAAAAAAAACTTGCATACAGAATGATTAGACTTAAAAAAACTTGCATACAGAATGATTAGACTTAAAAAAACTTGCATACAGAATGATTAGACTTAAAAAAACTTGCATACAGGAGGGTTAGACTTAAAAGAACTTGCATACAGAATGATTAGACTTAAAAGAACTTGCATACAGGATGATTAGACTTAAAAGAACTTGCATACATGATTATTAGATTTAAAAGAACTTGTATACAGGAGGGTTAGACCTAAAAAAAAACTTGCATACAGAATGGTTAGACTTTAAAAACTTGCATACAGGATGGTTAGACTTTAAAAACTTGCATACAGGATGGTTAGACTTAAAAGAATTTGCATACAGGAGGGTTAGACCTAAAAGAACTTGTATACAGGAGGGTTAGACCTAAAAGAACTTGCATACAAGAGGGTTAGACCTAAAACTTGCATACAAGAGGGTTAGACCTAAACGAACTTGCATACAAGAGGGTTAGACCTAAAAGAACTTGCATACAGAATGGTTAGACTTAAAAGAACGTGCACACAGGAGGGTTAGATTTAAAAGAACTTGCATACAGAATGGTTAGACTTAAAAGAACGTGCACACGGAAGGGTTAGACTTAAAAGATCATGCACACGGGAAGGTTAGACTTAATAGAACTTGCATACATGATGGTTAGACCTAAAGCAATTGCTCACAGAATGTTTAGGCTTAAAAAGAACTTGCACACAGAATGTTTAGACTTAAAAAGAACATGGGTGTGTACTTTTTGGGTCGATTTTTAAAATCGACCTAAAGTTAACAGAGTATATCGCCCTTACGGCCGAACGCACAACATACAAACAAGTAGTTCCATATAAACAGTTGTTAGGCATTATAGCGATTTCTGTTTTCAAAATTATATAGTAATAAATCTAAATAATTTAAAAACATTTCAGAATAGAATAATATTATTTCGTTATTGTTCTTTAAATGTGTAATTAATCGTAAATACTATTAATGCGCGAACGAACGACTTGGACATACAAATTTATAAAAACTCGTTTTTTACCAATAACTCTATATTCGGCGGACATAGAGCAGTTGGTAGAAATGCTGGAAATTGAAAGACTTACTGCGGCGGACGCGAGTTCGAGACTCATTTAATACAATTTTTTTTTTAACATTTTTCTTTTGTTTTACTTATAATTTTAAGACTTTAAACCATTTTAAATGTTTTACAGCATATAATCATAGAAAACTTCATTCATGTCAAACTTATAAGGATAATGTTAATAAGACATACTGTATACATATTATTCGATAACAGTAAAGTTCAGTCAGTAGTCGTGTCAGGTTTTGTTTGTACAACCAGCCTTAGGTTCTTTTGGGGCCATGCCTCAACATCAATCATCACCAATTTCTAGAATATTTACATGTCAGTTTTGTTTGTGGGCCCGCTGTGATACTTTGTATCACTGTTTTTCTTGTTCAGTTATTAATTTACTCTGTGTCTTCTTTGATCTTGCTCATTGTTCAGTTTTTGCCTACAATTTAGGATAGGAATTTATTTTGTATTATTGACACAATACACTCAACCCTATGGGCAAATCCCATAACTTTTGAATGACATTAAAAGTTGTGCAAACTTTGAATTTTCAGTTCAGGTTTGTAAAAATCCACTTCTCAGTTACCATTCACAGCTATGATACTTTATAGGGTAGTTGAACATACATGTAGTCACTGAATGCAAAAGGTAAGCACATGGGTTCCTATCAAAAGTAAAGTTTACACATATGGTTAAAGGTCAAACTCTGTGGACATTTGTGTCTCCAGTTTGTTGATAACTTTACTCATGCATGGGTTGCCCTGATATTTACACATGTCTTCAGAGACAATCGACCCTCCAGCACTTTCAGTCCTTTGATTAAAGCTTTAAGCAATTTTTCGCACTATTCTTATTAAAGCTTGTAGATCAAGTACTTTTGCACCGGCATATAGTGTGTTAATTATATGTTACAGAAATAAAACTTGTTTGTATACCATTTTAGTAGTATTATTTATTTATTTGATCATTCTTAATTAGCTGGAGCATGATGAAAGATGCTTTTCTTTTGTATGTCTTTACATGTATCAATCTAAAATAAGATATTTAATACATTTCATTTCCTGTGCGATCGTTAATGACTGTATCTATACAGAAGATTCGGTTTATAACTAATGACTTTACTTACTGTAGTGAATGTTGTACAAAAGATTCGGTTTATATCTAATGACTTTACTTACTGTAGTGAATGTTGTACAGAAGATTCGGTTTATATCTAATGACTTTACTTACTGTAGTGAATGTTGTACAGAAGATTCGGTTTATACCATTGATCTCTTGTCTCCATGATTATTTGATTACTTGTGACTTCTTCAGGGTGTCGTGTTTATCTGACGTTCGTGCTTATCTGTTGTTGGCATGACGTTGACGTGTTATTGATGACGTTTTACACAGCCGACGTCATGATTACGTTCATTTCACAAATCTACGCCATGACGTAGTAATTTTGAAGTTTTTCGTTCTTGTAGTCAGGATAATGGTGATGTCCTATCTTTGTATGTGTTTCTCTGTCTAATCTCATGTCTTTGACCTTTTTTTCTGATGATATCTGATCAATTAATTTATGCAAATATTGCGTTAGCGTTGGGGATATGTAGATGAGACAAGCCAATTATCTCTGACACTTAATTGTCAAACTTATTTGCGTATCCCAGTTGAATCAGCAGGTGTATTGACTACATAAAATAGCTTTGGTCCTTTGTAATATTTGGTGGGAAAAAAATGCTGAAGTGGAGCAGTCCACCTATTCTTTAAAGCCCGGTATTCAATTTCATTTAGATTTTACATTTACCCTAGTAATGAGCTTCTAGTAAAGATCCAAAACTTTCTTTTTACAGCGAAGACAAAATGTTTGAAAGAAAATAATTCTCTTATTTGAAGCTTGAATCTAGAATATATCAAAACGCAAAATATGTCAGCGTTTTTTTAATATTCAGTCGCCTTTAACACCTGGCTTAGCCTTGCGTTTCGTTGCACTCAACCATGTCTGAATATAAAATATGACTTACTCAGCGGAATAACAGTAATCTCATGGACGGAACTTTATAACATTTGCTTCAAATCAAATCAAATCGGGAATAACATGCAGCTATGTTTAGTAGCAGGGATGTACGCGCTTTTATAACAAGAGCTGTCTGTAAGACATCCAAGCTCGTATATTCGAGCCTCCAATCCCCCCCTCCTTTCAACAATAGCACTGTCAGTATATTGTAGCTGCTGTCCGCAATAAAACACGTTTTGATTCAATTCCTGATCATGCTGTAGAGCTAGATACTGGCATTTAAAAGGTTTGAGCATATTTTCCAGTCCAATAAGTTGGGACAATAACGGACATAGCGTTTGTCAAAATGCATTGCTGTATGATCCCGAAGACCTGTATAAACTATAAAGTTTCAACCCAATATCTTCAATACTTTTGGAGATACCACCGTTTCAATCCGATACCTTCAGCACTGTTGAGGGTACCCACTTGCATGCAAAAGCGTCACAAAGATGTGATGCCGACGCCACGATGAGTAAAATATCTCAAACTATTCTTTGAATAGTCAAGCTTAAAATTGTACTGAAAAGCAAATAGTGAGAGCAGGGAGTTAATCGTGTCAGCACTCTGACACACATCTCAATTTACTTGTGGTCAAAATTACTATTCTCTACGGTGCCCGTGAAGTGACATGAGATACATTTTTTTATTTCGTAATTACGAAATACATTTCGTAAAAACGAAATTTATCTTATTTCTTAAAAACGAAATAAGATTTCGAAAAAACGAAATTATGTTATTTCGTTTTTACGAAACATATTTTTTAATTACGAAATCATTTTTGGTTTTTACGAAATCTTATTTCTTTTTATGCCCCCGAAGGGAGGCATATTAAAATCGCACCGTCTGTCCGTCTGTCCGTCCGTCCGTGCGTCCCCACTTACAAATTCGTGTCCGGACTGTAACTCTGTCATGCATTGAAGGATTTTAAAATAACTTGGCACACATGTCTAGCACATCAAGACGACGTGTCGCGTGCAAGACCCACATCCCTACCTCAAAGGTGAAGGTCACACTTGGAGTATGAAGGTTATGGAATCCTCTATATATGCACACATTCGTGTCCGGACTGTAATTTTGTCATGCATTGAAGGATATTAAAATAACTAGGCACACATGTCTAGCACATCAAGACGACGTGTGGCGTGCAAGACCCACGTCCCTAGCTCAAAGGTCAAGGTCATACTTAGAGTTTGAAGGTAATGGATTCCTCTATATATGCATATATGCACACATTCGTGTCCGGACTGTAACTTTGTCATGCATTGAAGGATTTTAAAATAACTTGGCACAAATGTCTAGCACATCAAGACAACGTGTCGCGTGCAAGACCCACGTCCCTACCTCAAAGGTCAAGGTCACACTTAGAGTTTGAAGGAAATGGATTCCTCTATATATGCATATATGCACGCATTCGTGTCCGGACTGTAATTTTGTCATGCTTTGAAGGATTTTAAAATAATTTGGCACAAATGTCTAGCACATCAAGACAACGTGTCGCGTGCAAGACCCACATCCCTACCACAAAGGTCAAGGTCACACTTAGAATTTATAGGTAATGGAATCCTGTATATATGCATACATTTGTGTCCGGACTATAAATTTATTATGCTTTGAAGGATTTTAAAATAACTTGGCAAAAATGTCTAGCACATCAAGCGGATGTGTCCAGGCAAGACCCAAGTCCCTACCTCAAAGGTCAAGGTCACACTTAGTGTTTAAAGTAATGGAATACTGTATGCATGATTACTCTGTCATGCATGGAAGGATTTTAAAATTACATAGCACATTTATTGAGCACATGGAGAGGACACAGACTGTGAGGCACCTCTTTCGGGGGCATTCGTCACTTGTGAGGGACAGCTCTTGTTCAAATGTTAATTCGTTTTTTTTTCGAAATCTTATTTCGTTCTGAAATGTATTTCGTAATTTCGAAATGTTAAAAATGTATCACATGTCACTTCACGGGCACCGTAATTCTCTTACACTGTGGTGATCAGTTTTTTTAATGCTACTACTTATGACCAGTTTCTCGACTAAAGCATTAATTTTTCGTACTGTATTTTATAAACCATCTCTTACCACACTTTACAAAAGAGCAATGGGGTTTCAGCGGACGAATTGGTTTATAGAGAATAAGTGTTTCCTTTTCGCTATGGGTTAACAACACTCCCGTGTCATCGAGATCTTTCATGTAAGAAAGCTTTCCAAATTGCCTAATGAAACTCGAGATTCTTCTCAGTTGCACGTTAGATGCAAGTCAGAAGCACGTCCGAGAAAAGCTAAATGGCTATGAAACTATTCGTATACTTCCACGCTTCTTTATCTACTGTTCAATGCTTAAGCAACATCGGTCGGGATAACATGCAGAGTGTAAAACTGACTCAGAAGTTGACAGGATAAGATGAGATAGGTTTTATTTACACTCGAAAAGGATTCAACAATAAAACATATTAAGAGGGCTCATGGACCATTACAATAACATGTGTAGATCTACATGCGTAATGAATTTGGAAAAGTAGCTGACAGAAATTAATTTTAGCAAGTCATGTATAAAGATGGCACTGAGTTGACAGTATCTATGACTTCGTGTAAGTATCTATGACAAACTTCGTGTTGTCTTGATTTTATTTATACTAGTATCTATGACATAAATACGTGAGGGCGACACTGTTTTGCGACAATACCATTGCGGTACAGGTACTATTTTGGGCATGCCAAGCACCTATAGATATTTCCATCCAACAACGACATTTGGTTTTTAAACTGATTAAAACTCTGATAATGTTTTTTTCCGTATGCGCCGAAAACGGAGTGGGCTTATTGAATGCTTCTCGTAATAGCAAAATAGTATTCACACTTTGTATTCTCAATGCTAATAGATTGCTGCTTAATTGCAGTTAATAATACATGCACACATAAAATTGAAGCTAATGGTTGAAACATTCATTTTTTTCTCAATATTTCTTATTCAGACATACCATATGATATGTCTTCCATAGTTCCGTTCTTTGGTTCGAGAGTATAGCTCTGTCCCAGTAGCATTTAATTATTTACACGTCCATTTTCCTCTGAGAAGCGCAGGTGCATAGTGCTTAAACGTAAATTACAAATTTTCTGGCGCTCATTCATTCTTATACATAATTAAAGACAGTTCTATTGATTTTCAAGTATGACAACATTAGTTTGAGTTTGTGAACAAAATGTTCGCACCATTCATGTATATATTGAAAGTCCTTGGTTAACAAGTACACAGACCAAATATCAAAGATCTGAAAGTATATACAGCCGACAGTGAAAGTGTATTTTGTGTAGTTTTTTGTATTCACAAACTATAAATGTGGTTGTAATTGACTAAAAACTACAAATATGTTTCAAGACAATGTACATGCGGTCAATCCAGTGAACAAAGGTTACGGGTCGGAAGAAATTAAATAAGAGTGTGCGGACAGCTGATCGTTATTACAGTTATGTGTACTATATAACGCACTCTTCAGCTTTCCTTGTCTTTATAAAGTAGGATGGTCTAAACTCGAAGGTAGCCTTTATCACAGGTTTAACTGTACAATGAATTTGTAAACAAAGACACAGTTATTTACTTATTTGCCTTGTGGTTAATTTATACTTTAAAGACTCACTGCAGATGGAATCAACGGGATGTCGTCTTGTGATAAAACGACTTTCATGGTACAATTCTTACTGGAGTTTTTTAACAGCAAACAGCCTCAAAATGGCTACGTCACCGTCGTGACCTTTTTGTCTCGCTCTGAATTTACTGATATTTGCATATGCTGATTACATTTCGCACCCGTTTAAAAAAAAACGTTTACGTTTCATTTAGGTTTTATACATAAATACATATATGATGTGTTCATTTAAATAGAGTTCTTACCAGAAAACTTTGAAAGTAGATCTTATCGTTAAAAGCCATAGACATATTTTCATACAATGTAAAATCAGAATTCTGTGGAACGACTACTTTCACGCTTTTAACGTTATGATCGTCGAAAGGACTATGACCTACTTAAACTGACGTAAAGTAGTCCGGTACCAAAAGAGACAAAAACCTCAAAAAACGATTTCCCCTACTTGGTTCCCTCCCCAATCTTTGATGGGGGACCATGGGGTGGGGGTTAAATAAGAACGTCTGCTTATAAGGAAACAAGCGTATGTAGAAAATTTAAGGCCGGCGAAAGTTTTCAAAATGGCGGAAATCCAAGATGGCCACCAAAAAGAAAATTCGTTCCTTTTATTTAGACTTCAAGTGTCTAAAAGAAAGTATTTATATTTATTACACTGATATAATAATGTTTTCTTGGTTCATGTATTGGTCGTGAACTTACGTCTTGTTTTCTCCAATTAACTTTTTCATTACTGTGACATTGAAAACTTTGATCTAAGTTAATGTTTTTTTTTAAATATTATGAAGTCAAATATCTCAATCAAACTTCTCATTATAAAACATTGTGAATTTTTGGCATGCTGTTCCCAAAATGTTATAGATAATTTTAATATACAAAAAGACATGCCCCATTTCTAGAAAATGTTGATTTTTCCAAAAAACTTTGATGTTCAAAATTGAACATGGCCAAAAAAGTACATGAAAATTGTAATACTATCTGATTATTTCATAAAAGTTTTTATAAAACTTGTTAATTATATAGTAAATGGTGTGTAATTTCTGAAAGAAAGCATAGTTCTTGTTACTCTGATACCAAATCTGTACCAAATTATTGAATAATAAATGAAATACATGTATTTTCTTAAAAAAAAAACAAAAACAAAAAAAAACTTCTCATTATAAATCATGACGTTCGTTGATATTTTGTAATGCGTAATCGGCTCCGTGCACGATTGTCTATTCTTTTGTTTGTATATGTGCTTTTTGGGTTGTCTATTCGTTTGCAAGCGTAGTTTAATTTGAAATACTCTAAGAAAGATAATCCAAATATTTTCTTCGTCATGGGTATATGAGGAGTTGCATGCCTTTATCGCCTTTTAATGCAGTTCGAAGTTATTGTGTGCTCCACTTTAATCTTATATTTATTATATTTAAATGTAATACGCTGAACTGTATCTAATGAGCGTATGCTACCGTTTCCTGTTTGTATACAGGGCCAAACTTTTACCATTCATTAAATTTCTTCAAACTTGGCATTTGACTAAGAATCAAGTTTGAAACAGAAAATCTGAAATAAAAATCATAGGTCATCGCCACAGCATTTCGTTATATTGTCTGACTGTATAGGGAAGATCTTTCAAGATCAAGACTGGATTTATGATTTTTATTTCAGATTCAGTTTTGAAACTTAATTTTCATTCAAAATGCCAAGCTTGAAGGAATTCTATGACAACAACAATGTTGACCCCCATGATAATATTAATACGTATTGGAAACTGTAGCAAACTTCCTTAATCCAACCTTACCCGCTCTCCCAGACAGAAGACAATATTCTTTCAATAAAAATGTACTTTTTATTTTTCCCGATGGATATTTACAGGCATAAAAAAAATCGCCTGTTTTGCCTTGTTTAGAAAAGCGAAAACAAACTACTAGTCTTGGCATAATTACATCACAAAAACATCGACGCCGATGTATCTCCGCTATGTGTGTTGTTTAATATACATGTAATTGTTTCAAAAAGTATTAGTTATTTTTATCACAACCTAAAATATTTATCAGATTTTACGTAGATTTAAAATATCTATTCCTGGTATAAGCTATTCGCACCTTTGCTGGATATTTTATTATTATCAGGACTTGACCCCTAGTTCCTTCATGCTTTATAGCCCAGATGTTTCTTACTTGATGGTAAAGATTTTTCTAGATAAAGTTGGTATTGTAAAGTGTACATTTACAACACAAGAGAGACCGTACAATTCAATGAATATATACACAACATGAAAGAATATATCAGATTTATCAATGGAAACTATGTTTTTACATGTTCTTCTTTCATAAAAGAATTAAGTCTTACCAGTACCCTGTTTATTTCTAAAATATACTCTTTTTAGACCGCATGGATGTGCAGGCTGATCATGATCTACACTGGTTGCAAAGACAAGACCATTCGCAGCAAGCAGGAGAAAGGTTAAACGCATTAATTGTAACAGAAATAAACATTTAACATTTACATAAAAATAAAAATTCAGTTGAGATGCAACATGCACAATATGAAAGATTTCTTGTTTCATTTTCTGCTCACATGCATGATCTTTATAGAAATTTGGTCACTTCACCACGTTATTGGCCAGTTCGGCGGTACAGCCATCTTATTGTCAATACTCGAAACTTTTTTTGCACAAACTTTGATAGATTTGAAAAAATGTACATGTCTTTAGATATTACTATGTACATGTAAATCAGGAAGTTTTACTACTGTTAAAGTATTCTGCAGGCCAGGCTTGTTAGAAGGTAGCTATATCCAAGGTAACAAAAGCAGTTCAAAATGAAATCAGGATGTTTTGAGCAAAGACCCATTATTGTTAACACAATTTTTAAGTCATGTGAAGTGTTCTACTGTGCATCGTCATAAAAAATACTCGCACACATTATGCAACAAATGTTTCAAAAGAACCAAATAGTAACTTATACCACTGCCAGTCTGTGAACAAAATGAAACATAATTTCCATTCAAGATTTACATGATGTAAATCCTATCCTCTAGTTTCAATGTTCTAATAACAACTGACCACTAGTTACGACAAGAGATTTTATCAGCTGTATCTTTCATCACCTGCTGGAGAAAACGGTCAAGATTTACCATTGATTGAAGACACCTTTTACCAGGCCCTGAAATCGGCGCTGGATAGTAGAACAAAACAGTGAAATATTAATTAGTAAAA
Organism: Saxidomus purpurata; assembly: GCA_022818135.1. Lineage (NCBI taxonomy): Eukaryota > Metazoa > Mollusca > Bivalvia > Venerida > Veneridae > Saxidomus > Saxidomus purpurata. Next base: position 29,032,979 of record JAFMSR010000011.1, read on the forward strand.
GGGATATTTCAGGGCCTGGTGACCAGGCTACCCAGTTAGATGCACCTTAATAAATATGGAAGAGGTGTAAGCTGAAATACCAACACTAAACTAGGCTTGTTCAAAGCCGGCTATAGTTTAAGGTACTGTTATAACATTATCTACATGTATTATCAAATGAGTCACTTAAACAACAGCCGGGTGGACTGGGGTACGTCTGGCGCCGAGTATCTTCACAGCCGGATGGACTGGGGAACGTCTGGCGGCGGGTGTCTTTACAGCCACGTGGACTGGGGAACGTGTGGCGCCGAGTATCTTCACAGCCGGATGGACTGGGGAACGTGTGGCGTCGAGTGTCTTTACAGCCGGGTGGACTGGGGAACGTGTGGCGCCGAGTATCTTCACAGCCTGATGGACTGGGGAACGTGTGGCGTTGAGTGTCTTCACAGCCGCGTGGACTGTGGAATGTGTGGCATCGAGTGTCTTCACAGCCAGGTAGACTGGGGGACGTGTGGCGTCGAGAGTCTTCACAGCCGGGTGAACTGGTGTACGTGTGACATCGAGTGTCTTCACAGCCAGGGGCAATGGGGCACGTGTGGCGTCGAGTGCATTGACCAATTAACGCTTCATGCGACAATTTTAAGGGATTGAACAAAAAATGTCATCCTGGTTGAAGGTGATCGTCACCTAGTAAATGCAAGCATATGATATGTGACCACGCGACTCCATTCTAACCTACCTTTCTTTCGTCTACTTGATTAATATCCGACTAGTTTAGCCGGCACTGCTCTATTATAACTGCTGTAACTCTTACATCTCTCAATTCTAATAACAGCAGCCCAATGAATATGTTGGTTAATATTTTGTTAGTCTAAGTCACACACTATTGTACACATTTTAGTAAATACTTTAATGCACTTAATTACATTTGTACCTGAAAATCCCTTACAAACATTTTTGAAACCGAAACTCTTTTGTCAGGAAAAGATAAACGGTTGATATAGATAATTTATACTACAAGCACATTTGCTGTTACCAAATTGCGCTATGTACTTTGTCTACATGTATAACTGACGAGATGCAATGAATTAAATAGATAAAACACGTGAAGTATCAGACAAAAATCTTACGTTTATAGCTTCTTTTGCTCTGAAAGTGTCCTCCAAAATCTTCCCCTTTCTCCATAGACAATTTATTCCAACGTTGAAAATATCCCCCAGGGGATGCCACAATCATGTCCTGTGTACAAATCACCAAAGACATTGAAAGTGTTCCTCTGGGGGCCCGCCGGAACCCTCCACCACTCCCCTGCCTTGCTTCCTCTACAGAGAAAGATTGCGCGACCGCTATGGGAGACGGTGTTAGGTCCAGTAGGCCGGATTCGAACTCAGACATTCAAATTCCTATGATGAGCGTAATTCACTGCCCGAATGCAGTAAGGGTCCGCAGACCCTCAACGGGGCCTGACCCAAAGAAAAGGATCAAACCCCTGATATACACTCGCACGGTCATTATTCGGCATAATTGGGTCGAAGTAAGCGGCTGACCGAGGCACACCCTGACATAAAACGCCGTTCCGCTCGACGTTTTATCCCTGTGAATGTGTTTCCTACAACTAAGCGCTATCGACCTGTATTTATACCCTAACAGATCGATGATTATTTTACTGGTACCCTTGTCTACAAGTAGGCAAAGTAAATTCAAGTTTATTTTATTGGGTAAACAGTCATGATACAATTTCTAATAATAGATTAATTTTAATGTCAGCAAAATTTACGAAGTATTTCATCACAGATCGAACAGAAAATTATGGAACGCCATAGCTGCCTTCTGTACGCACTTCTTAAATGGTGATGTCCTTTTGATATATGGTGATGTCGTTTTGATAGATGGTGCTGTGGTTTTGATAGATGGTGCTGTGGTTTTGATAGATGGTGATGTCGTTTTGATAGAAAGTGCTGTCGTTTTGATAGATGGTGCTGTGGTTTTTGTAGATGGTGATGTCGTTTGGATATATGGTGATGTCGTTTTGATAGATGGTGATGTCGTTTTGAAGGTGGTGACGTCGTCTTGATAGATGGTGCTGTGGTTTTGATAAATGGTGATGTCGTTTGGATATATGGTGCAGTGGTTTTGATAGATGGTGCTGTGGTTTTGATATATGGTGATGTCGTTTTGATAGATGGTGCTGTGGTTTTGATACACGGTGCTGTCGTTTTGATAAATGGTGATGTCGTTTGGATATATGGTGCTGTCGTTTTGATAGATGGTGCTGTGGTTTTGATAAATGGTGATGTTGTTTTGATAGATGGTGCTGTAGTTTTGGTATATGGTGCTGTCATTTTATATATGGTGCTGTCGTTTGGATATATGGTGATGTCGTTTTGATAGATGGTGCTGTGGTTTTGATAAATGGTGATGTCGTTTTGATATATGGTGCTGTGGTTTTAATAGATGTTGCTGTCATTTTGGTAAATGGTGCTGTCATTTTGATAGATGGTGCTGTGGTTTCGATATATGGTGCTGTGGTTTTAGCAAATGGTGATGTGAGTTTGATATATGGTGCTGTCATATTTATATATGGTGCAGTGGTTTTGATATATGGTGATGTCCTTTCTATATATGGTGATGCTATTTTGATATATGGTTCTGTCATTTTTTATTACGATGATGTGGAACTATTTATAGATGGCCTAGTTGTAGACCGGATCAGGTTGATGAGGATAAAACTGTTCTGACACCGTGAAAATGGAGAGTTGGTATGAGACGCCTAAATACATTTCCATAGACTTACATTATAAGGGTTTCTTCCGGTGCGACTACCCAAAATCTCACCGACTGCTGAAATGAACTTTATTTTGTAGAATCATCCTAGTCCCACATAAAAATAACAAAATTTATACATGTGATCCAATACTTTATGCCAGTAATTTGGGGCTCAATGATACCACCCCCATTTTTGTGGCAGTTTTAGTGGTCACCGACCAAATATGTCAGTATTTTCAAATACCAAATATTTTGATTATAATTTATATCAAGATTTTTCTCTTCATATTTCATTTGTGATCTATCATGCAGCGATTATTTCAAAGTAATTTTTCTTGTATGCATCCACTTAGTTTCAGCCAATCAGCAATCAAACACATAGTGTAGGTCCGCATGTTCCCTAGACAAAATAACCTGCTTCCGGTTTTCACCGATTTAGGCGTCTCATACCTAAAGACTGAAACGATTGCTTTTGTACGCACTTAAAACAAAGCTATACTTTGGTTCAGCAATGGTTATTTTATTATTTGAAAGAGTTCTAAGTGCGCACAAAAGCAATCTGTCTAGGAACATGCGGAGCTACACTATGTGTTTGATTGCTGATTGGCTGAAACTAAGTGGATGCATACAAGAAAATTTACTTTGAAATAATTATGGGTTTTTAGGACAAATATCTTTATCTATATCTATATCTTTGTATTTTTGGTGATAGAAAACAAAGTGGAAGTACGAAATTTTAAGGTACTTCCTTTTTTTTAAATATGAACCCTGAGGCCGGGCCAATTTTGACCCCAGAGACACGCATTGAATATACTTGATACTGGACAACTTGAAATAATACACAACAACTATTTAAGCTCTGGGCCTCATGGCTTTGGATAATACTTTTTTAGCTCACCTGAGCACGAAGTGTGTGATCGCCTGATGTCCGTTGTATGTCTGTCGTTTGTCTGTCCATACTTAACCTTGTGTATTCGATAGAGGCTGCATTTTTCATTGGATCTTAAAGAAACTTGGTGAGTGTGATTGCCTTGATGAAATATAGGTCGAGTTTGAATATGGGTCATCTGGGGTCAAAAACTAGGTCACAGGGTCAAATCATAGAAAAACCTTGTGAATTAAATAGAGGTTGCATTTTTGTTTGTATTTTTTATGAAACTTTATCAGTATGATTGCCTTGATGAAATCTAGGTCGAGTTTGAACATGGGTTATCTAGGGTCAAAAACTAGGTCACGGGGTCAAATCATAGAAAAATATTGTGTATGCTATAGAGGTTGCATTTTTTATTGGACCTTCATGAAACCTGGTTAGTATGATTGCATTGTTTAACTACTCGAAAATACGCGTAGAAACGCGAGGGTCCGCAAAAATTAGAATCATTCAAAACGGCCGCGACGTCACTCCACTAAATTGAGTAAATTACGTTGTTTTTGTCACTCACTCCACTCTCCACGTTTTTGCATATTTCTCCTAATGTATTAGATGATTAAAGGTGAAAATATTTTTGAAAATCTTGTTATTGCCCTTCAAAAATCAGTGTAAAAACAGGAGCGTGAAAATACGTGAAATACGTAAATAGAAGGAAAATCGGTAAAATTAAGCTACTTTTTTCTTTGAAATTTGTGGTATTTTCGGCTCCAAAAATGGACACACAAGACCCCTAATATAGACTTTTTAATTTTTTTAATTTGATCATCCTAACACATCACTATAGAACAAACTAGCTTGGTTAAAAACACATTGAAAAACTCCCTTAGAAGTGTTCTAGAAATGCATTTCCCCTAGAGTGCTAAAAACACATAGTTTCTCACAGGGGCATTGCCCCTTGACCCCAATGGGGGCCTATAGCGGCCCTACGCCCCATGCCTGCTCAAATATTTTTTCTCCCCGCGACTCTTTGCCAAATCACACCCCTGTCAGAATGCGAAAAGTATTTCTCAATCAAATTTTTTAAAGTTTCAGCTGTTCTTTATTGAAAACGAAACGTTCCGTTTTAAAGAAAATCACGGTGTTTCAGCGTGTTCGTTTTGTTGTCATTTATTATGCTATTTTTCAGTAACAGTCAAAGCCGATTATAACTATAAGCACAGTGTCCTAGCGTACAGTAAGCCGAAACGGAAGTTGCTGATCTGTACGCTGATGCTGTAGTATAGTTGCAATCGGCCTTCGTTCCCAGTTTGATCACTGTCAAATTGACAAAACGGCCAGAGAAAATTTGACTTTGTGTTCGCATATTTCATTGTATATATAGTTTCTGGTCTATAATTGTACCGGCGTGGAAGAGAAAAATATTTTTCTGACTCGTAGATTCCTTGAATCGAGATTGAATGACTTGATGCAGAAAAATAACTGTTTTGTTCCATCACTGAAAGTGACCCGACTGTACGCCTAATTGCAACTATACACAATCGTTAGTTGTGCAGAAGTATAGAAAGATCTGTATGCTTAGTTGTCGAAATAGTAAAATATTTCTGATAAATTTAGTGTTTGATTATATCATTAATGAACGATAACAAGTACAAATTAATGTTATTTCTGCCATGGTTTCCACGTTTCAAAAAGCCACTACTAGTTGCATTTTTTCCCACTTCAAGTAATTTTTCGTGTATATCGGGCCTGTTCAAGACGATTTAATGTATGTCTGGGTCCGTATTTGCATCCTTACTACAGATGAAGCATGAAATACTAATGTAACCTTATATTAGGACCAAGTTTTGAACAATAAAAGCCGATTTTAAAATCAATCAATGTTAGCGTTAGACACGCTGATATTTTGTGTCAAAAAAAGAGCTCAAAAATTCTAATGGCACTGGAATACTTGAACTATACATTGCCGAATCATTAGATACGTCTTTACTTTGAACCTATTGTGAATCAATGACAGGCGCCATATTGGCAGGAACTGGCTGAACCCAAAACTGATCAGCCAATATTTTCTCTGAGTTTTATGATTATTAACATCAAAAAATAGATAGATTTTATGCGATTGCTTACAATTTCATTTGTGTCTTTTTAGGTTTGCCTACAGAAGATGTTACATTGGTAAAGAATGACCATCGGTCGAAATTGACATACAACACGCTATTTTTTTTTTTGAGAAAAATCTTGTAATTAAGAAAAATAGACGAAACCCGTGGTTAAAGTTGTTGTTTTGCAGTTTTATGCACCTTATCTTTGGAACAATGTTTAAACAAAGTGAAAGCAGACCTTACATAACTTCCTTTTAAGTAAGATTCAATAGTTGTTGTATGGTGATTGTATTAAGTCAGTATTCATTGACTGCAGGTATGGAAGAGGTGTGCTCTATATTTTTGTTATGCTGCAGCTTGCAACACAAGTGTAAAATGTCTTGTTTTAGTAAACAAGAGCTGCGAATGTCTTCACATTGTCTACCCGTTTAACATGTCAAACAGCTGAACATTTTGATGCAAGATACACAATGATACTGCAGCTGTGTGCACATACTTTGCTGCAGACCTGCAGACTATGCATGGTATAGTCTGCAGACATGCAGAGTATGCATGGTATAGTCTGCAGCCCTACATACTATGCATGGTATAGTCTGCAGACATGCAGAGTATGCATGGTATAGTCTGCAGACATGCAATTACAGAATACATGTTCTTTATGGTTGTACATATTTTGCTTCAGGCATGCAGAGTATGCATGGTACAAACTGCAGACAGACAATGACTTTAAGAAGTAAATGCAGTTACTTATTTCTTGTGTAAGGGATCTGGTTCATCAACTGCAAAATTGTATACTACATAAAGTAGTTGGACTATTGATGCAGTGTATTATCTGCTCAATGTGACCAACGGATGTGCTGTTCTAAAATTGTCTGTACACTCCACGTGGTTGTCAATGAATTTGGAAATGCGAGTGTCTGACATAAGACCCACAGCACACCCAAGGCACCGTGTCACAAATATAATGTGACGACAGGCACTAAGGATTGCAGAGCCTTGTCCGCCAACCACTCACATTCTCAAATTGCCATTGCCTGAAAAGACGAGGCTTTTCCCTTTATGCTGTCAATTATGGCACTTCTAACGTATATTGAGAGTTACAGACAGACTAAACCTCTTCATATACCTTGCCCACTAGACACCAGTTGATAATATTAGTTTGAAACATTTAAGTAAAACACACCTAATCAAGCAAACTCAAAATTTAGATACATTCAACAAACAACAATTGCCCAACAAAGTTGTCATTTTTAATGTTTTTTATTCTATACTATAACACACACTACATTTTGTTCACTTACATTTTGCCCTCATGTATAATCCAATCAAATGCTTTACAATTTATAAAAAATTTAATACCACTAATTAGTTAAATTTGTTTTTGTAGGTAGGGCTAGCCTAAAAGGGACAAGCCTAACCCTCTATTTCTTCAATAAAAATACTGGGGTCGGCCGTAGACGCTCTTTCATGTTCGTTTCAACCCAGTTAAGCAAGATATATTATGGTCTGTAGGTGTAGGCTAGATGGATGTTCAGTAGAACACTTGTGTCGCCCTCTTACACGATGTCAGAATAGACAAAATCTAAGTACAAAAAGGGGCATAACTCTGTCAAATATGGCCTTGACCAACAAAATTTTGCGGCATCACAACCCTTTGACATAAGCAATACAATTTGAAAGTTTGATGAAGAAATCTTAAGAAATGGCAAAGTTATAGCCAACATTAAGTTTTTTTGTGACAAAATCTAAGTACTAAAAGGGGCATTACTCTGTTAAATATGACCTTGACCTACAAAATTGGCGGCATCACAACCCTTTTGACATAAGCAATCAATTTTGAAAGTTTGATATTTGGCAAAGTTATAGCAACAAGAGGGCCAAGATGGCCCTATATCGCTCACCTTGGTACAAGTCCACTTGCCTGGTGGAAGATCACTAGATAATGTTATATACCAAGTAAGTTTTCCTATATACGCCTTTGTAAAACAAATGATCCCCCCTGGGCAAGGTCAATTTTGACCCCAGGGGCATAATTTGAACAAACTTTGAAGAGGTCTACAAGGCAATGCTACATGCCAAATATCTAAGCTCTAGGCCTTGTGGTATCAGAGAAAAAGATTTTTAAAGTTTTCCCTATATAAGCCTATGTAAAACCAAGTGACCCCCGGTGCGGGGTCAATTTTGACCCAGGGGTCATAATTTGAACAATCTTGGTAGAGGTCCACTAGCCACTGCTACATGCCAAATATCTAAGCTCTAGGCCTTGTGGTTGCAAAGAAGAAGATTTTTAAAGTTTTTCCTATATATTCCAATGCAAAACTAAGTGACCCCTGGTGCGGGGTCAATTTTGACCCGGGGGTCATAATTTGAACAATCTTGGTAGAGGTCCACTAGACAATGCTACATGCCAAATATCTTAGCTCTAGGCCTTGTGGTTTCAGAGAAGAAGATTTTTAAAGTTTTTCCTATATATGCCTATGCAAAAACTAAGTGCCCACCCGCGGGTCAATTTTTACCCGGGGGTCATAATTTGAAAAATCTTGGTAGAGGTCCACTAGACAATGCTACATGCCAAATATCTAAGCTCTAGGCCTTGTGGTTTCAGAGAAGAAGATTTTTAAAGTTTCTCCTATTTGTTGCCATAGCAACCAGAGTTCTGCATGGAATGGAATTTTTTGAATAACTTTGATAGAGCTTCATGCAAGGAACATCCCTGCAAAGTCTCATCAACATTGGCCCAGTGGTTTCAGAGGAGATGTCGTTTGAAGGAAATGGTGGACAGACCCCGGACGGAAAGCGATCCTAATAGCTCACTCTGGCACTTTGTGCCAGGTGAGCTAAAAATCTAAGTATAAAATATAGGAATAACTGTTTTGTAATTTCGATATTTGCGACTGTATATACGGTTTTTAATGGTCGCAAATATTCCTAAAGACTGTTAGTGAGTTATAGGTTAATATTACAGTAATTAAATTTTGTAAACAGACTTATTGTAGTATTGGCATTTCAAAGATTAAAGTTCATACAAAGCATACCTAACTAGATACTTAATTAAAACATATCATTCTTGCATCTGCCTCTTAATTCTGAAATGTATTTTTTCACACTATTGTTGTACGTTAAATTATTGACAAGCTTAAAGTTTCAGTTCATTTTGCTGCTAACTTCTAAAACACGACTGTCTTTCTAAACAATATTTAGGAACTTTCTTCACTCCCACGATATGACAATGGCTCCTGAAATGAAAAAAAATAATATGTGGTAATAAGAGAATGTATGTAGAAAGAAAGTTGAACAATATATGCTATGATAACATGAGACTCAGTTGGCAATATGTTGCTCATCAGAGCATGCTGTATCTTATTTGGTCAACATTCAATTCTATGAAGTACTGTTTTACTTTAGAACCAGTTACTGTTACTGTTTTGAGAGAAAAATGTTCAACCTATTAATGATTTGACTAAAGAAGCACCAAATCAGATGACAGAAGAAGTGATAATAGCGACCATTATGACCTACATTCAAAATTGGCATTGATATCATGAAGATAATTATTTTTAATTTTTTCCTGATGATTGCTGGTCAAATGTGACCCATGTGCTTATATTATAGTAAGTGAAGTTAGACTCATCTTCTGCAGACACTATATGAGCTATTTCAGCTAGAATAAAAATGGAAGCAAAATCTTTACATGAAATATTTAACGGAAGAGACAAATTTAACTAAGAGAGATAACTAACAAGAGGGCCATGCCAGACAGTGAATGATCCTAATAGCTCACTCTGGAGTTTTGTGCCATGTGAGCTAATAAGTGAAGGAATATGTGTAGTTGTTCAAGGCTGGACTTGTTTCTTTCTTCTTTTCTATTTCTATGAAACAAGGGGGCCTGAAGATGGCTCTTTATCGCTCACGTGGGTCTGCGACTTATGACAATATGTGACCAAACTTCCAACTCTAAACTTTATATCATAAACACAAACATTCTGTTTGACCTTGACAAGGCATAACTTTTGATCGATTTACATGATGATTTGGTTGCAAATGTCACCTGTATGGCATACACAAGGTTTTCAACCAGGTGACCTAGTTATTGAATTCAGAGTACCCATATTCATACTCCACCTACATTTCATCAAGACAATCATACTAACAAAGTTCCATGAAGATACAATGAACAAGAGGGCCATGATGGCCCTTTAACGCTCACCAGAGTACAACTGCTTTTAACAAAGTTGCTAGAAATCATCAAAACAACCTTTCTGACAAATTTCCAGGATATTTGGGCTGAAAATTGTTACCTCTACTGTGTTGACAAGGTTTTTCCACATTTGGGCTGTGCGACCTAGTTTTTGACCCCAGATGACCCATATTCGAAATTGAGCTAGATATCATCTTAACAACCTATCTGACAAATTTCCAGGATATTTGGGCTAAAAATGTTACCTCTAGAATATTAACAAGGCTTTTCCATATTTGAGCTCTGTGACCTAGTTTTTGACCCCAGATGACCCATATTGAAACTTGGGCTAGAAATCATCAAAACAATCTTTCTGACAAATTTCCAGGATATATGGGCTGAAAATGTCACCTCTAGAGTATTAACAAGGTTTTTCCACATTTGGGCTGTGTGACCTAGTTTTTGACCCCAGGTGACCCATATTCGAACTTGAGCTAGAAATCATCTTAACAACCTTTCCAACAAATTTCCAGGATATTTGGGCTGAAAATGTTACCTCTAGAGTGTTAACAAGGTTTTTCCATATTTGGGCTGTGTGACCTAGTTTTTGACCCCAGATGACCCATATTGAAACTTGAGCTAGAAATCATCGAAACCTTTCTGACAAATTTCAAGGATATCTGGGCTGCAAATGTCACATCTAGAGTGTTAACAAGGTTTTTCCATATTCACGCTGTGTGACCTAGTTTTTGACCCCAGATGACCCATATTCGAACTTGAGCTAGAAATCATCGAAACAACCTTTCCGACATATTTCCATATTTGGGCTGAAAATGTTACCTCTAGAGTGTTAACAAGGTTTTTCCATATTTGGGCTGTGTGACCTAGTTTTTGACCCCAGGTGACCCATATTAAAACTTGAGCTAGAAATCAACCAAACAACCTTTTTGACAAATTGCCAGTATATTTGGACTGAAACAGTAGCCTCTAGAGCCTTAACAAGATTTTTCTATTTTTAGGTCATGTGACCCAGTTTTTCATCCGAGATGACCCATATTTGAACTCGTCTGAGCAATTACTGGGACAAACGTCCTGACCAAGTTTCATGACAATTGAGGCAAAAACGTGACCAATAGAGTGTTAACGAACTAAGTGGGGACGTAAAACGGACATTCATCGATCCTAATAGCTCACCCTGAGCCAGCTCAGGTGAGCTAAAGATGCAACCTCTATTGGATACACAAGGTTTTTCTATGATTTGACTGGGTAACCTAGTTTTTCACCCCAGATGACCGATATTTGATCTCGACCTAAATTTCATCAAGGGGATCATACTGACAAAGTTTCATGAAAATCAAATGAAAAATGAAAACTCAAATGCATACACAAGGTTTTTATATGATTTGTCCTTGTGACCTAGTTTCTGACCCAAGATGTCCCACATTCGAACATGGTGTTGTGCATGACACAGGGTATGAGTAGCAATTTTTTCAAGCTTTTTCAAAATATTGACCGTGACCTTGGCCAACTCACCCAAAAAAAGAAAGGGATCATCTACATGTTGCAGGCAATATTCTGAGCAAGTCTGATGAAAGCTGAATGAAAATTGTTACATGCAAAGTGCTATCAAGGAAAAGCTAACAGAGGTCATTGTGACCTTGACTTTTGACCCACTGACCCCCTACATATTGGAGGCAACCTTCTGAGAAAGTTTCATGATAGTCAAATTTGAAAATTTTGACCTGTACAGTGTTACAAAGGAAAAGTTTACGAACAGATGTACGGACAAGTCAACAGACAAACCACCATGGCATAAGTTCTGCCAAACGTTACCTCTAAAAATCACTACTTTTATTTGTTGTGAGTAAAATTCTCATGTATAGGTCATAATTTTTTTTTATAAAACAACATGATTAGGTACCTGGAAAGACACACCAATTGTTTTTTTTTTCCTGAAATTAGCTGCAAACAGAATCCCTCCATATCTGCTACATTGTCAAACAATTCACTTGTAATTTACTGAAAAGAAAAAGAAAAAAAATTCAGCATTGCAATTTACACATTATATATATCACTTTCAATGAACTTTCAAGTTTACATCACCTTCACTGGACTTTATGTTTACATAGAAAAAAATTACGTGGACATTCCAGGAAAACAAGATTTTTCTATCAAATAATGTTATAGAAAAGTTCCTCAGAGTATTCATGTTTATAAGCAACACCGTAAGAAAATACTATACAACTTTTAAAATAATAATAGTAAGGAATTTGCTAGCTTACAGATTTAGGAACAAAGAAAGTACTTATGTCTGTATTTGAATTTAAAAGTGGATATTACACTAAAAATAATATTCAACTGACCATCAATTGACCAGTATATACAACAATAGAGAGAACAGACAAAACAGCCAAAATTGACTTACATTTACCTCCAAAGGGTAGATTTAATTGTACATTACCCTTATTTCATCAATTATAAATTTTACCACATTGGAGAAATAAGTCATTTTTTGCATCAAAACATACAAAAAAATATCGCAAAATATTCAATTGACCAGACTGAGTATTGACCACAATGGGAGAAAATTTTCAATTAACCACATAGAGAGTGGCTAGATGAAACAACCAATACTGATGTATATATAATATTGACCACTTTGGAGGTATTGACCAGGAGATCTAGCTGAACTTTACTTTTTATTCTTAATGCTATCAATTTGAATTGTTAATTCATTATTCATATTAAGACAACCAAAAGTGATCACAAAATATTCATTTTACCAGCAATCGGCCATATATTGACCACTTTGGGATTATAGACCGGGGTGGCTTTGACCACACTACATTGCAAATAAGACCATGTATATTTATTTTTGTTCTGAAAATCACCATCAAACTTGCTACACATGTAACATAATGCATTACATGTATATAATATCAATTCCGAAATGAAAGAGAAACAAGTCTTCAATTGTTTTTAAGCAAGTTAACTCACATACCAATGTGTTTTCCATACAGCTGCAGAATATTTGGCTTCAGAGCAGCAGTTGTCAGGCAGAGCAGGATGTGAAAATGGTTGAGATGACACTACAAGATGCATGCTTTCCTGAAAATTTAGTACAAAACTTAAAATAACATAGTTACAGAAACAAGGTCTGAGTATACACAGCAATTTTCTGTTGTTACATATGATATATCTTTCTTATTTACATTTTTCTCCCCTGAAATTGGTACACAACATCTTCTTGGTGGGTCATCTAAGAATATTTCTTTTTCACGTTACAGAGCAGTGTTTAATGTTAGGATGGTCAATCAGAATTCAGGCTTTGAGTATACAAATTTACAGTATAAATGATTGAATGTTAAACTGCCAATTCTAACACAATCTGCATATAGGTGTATAGTGAAAAAAAAGTTTAATCTTTTGTTTCAATATACAAATGTATAAGTATCTATGGGAGCTGCCAGGTCCCTGTGGCTAGCATCAAATGTGACGGCAAATATTTATATAGAAATAATAGAACACCAACAACATAATATAATAAAATATGCAAAATTAATTAGTGAAACAATTTATTAATTACATCTACGGTATATCATAAAATTCTTCAAAACATTCTAAAAAGCTTGGAAATTCGCATCAAAGTCTTTTAACATTAACTGAATAATTTCTAAACGTTCTGTTTTGAAGTGCATGCAACATGTTCTGTCATCATGGTGACTGGTCATGGAGGTGAAATCATTTACAATTTTGGGAGGTTAAATGACTGGGGTATGCACTGGCAGATACAGAGAAGACATGTCTGGGGGGCTGACTCGGGGTGGGTCAGGGAGGGGTGTTCCCTCCAGACAGGAAAAAAAATTGAGCTGTGGCTATGAAATGGTACAATTTCCAGCATCATATTTCACCATCTCTCCAAACTTGCAACTGCAAAGTGTTCAGGTGGCAACAAAAAAAATGTCAAATACACAATCTTTAATATAAGACATAGATAGATGTAAATACTAAATGTTCACTTATGTGATAAGAGAATACACTGTCACTGTGTCTATTATTAACAAGGACAAAAGTACCAGCTCGAGCAAAAATGTATCTGCAGACTTGGCTGGGGAGGGGGGTCAACTGCAGCCCTAAAGCCCAGCAGGCACGACACATCTGTCAGTCTTTATTCATTTGGCGTTTCAGTGTGACCCCTTTCACTGATCTGACTGTCACACCTTTGACTTTGTAGACTGTAGCTAGTCTAACTATTTCGACTTTGAAGGCAAACCAAATTTATAGGCTGATATTTTATAGGTGTGACAGTTATAAAATATCAGATCTGTGAAAGGGGTCACACTGAAACGCCAAATTAATTAGGCTAAACTGTAGCACAGATGCAAGACACACCATCTTTTTCTTTGCATATATATTACTCCAAATAATTGTACTCAGCTGGTGAATATCGTTATATTTTATACTAGGCGCTATCCAGATTCCGAGCGAAGGTAACTATAAAATGTCCGTATGTAAAATGGGTCTGCGTTTGTAGTCTTATTATTGAGACTAACTACAATGTAGGACTCTAGCCAGTAAAATGTCAACCTGTAAAATCGGTTTACCTTCGAATCAAAGTGTAAGTAGTAAGACTAAACTTGCAACTATCATAATCATGATGAAAATCCGAGTTACACACCTATTTGGGTCGTAATAGCATTTATTGTTACCAGCAGGGTCCGTAATATACGGACCCTGTTACCAGGTACGTGAAAACCCTAAATGTTTACAAATGGCGCCAGCAATTCAAAAGGGAGGTAACCACCAGGAGGCAGAATAGTAGATATGCCCTCGTACATAAGACAGTTCGTACTACTCCGTCGTCTTTACAGACATAAAGGGCACAGACACCGTCAGTCATCTTCACAAAAACTATTGAGAATGTAGATCTGGTTCCGACTTCTCAAAAATTAAATGCCGCTAAAGTGATTATCTATTTTTACTTTGATAAGGCGGTCGGAAAATGATGATGGGGCAGTGGCCGACAAGCCTTCTACGGTAATGGGGTGTACTGTACTGTAGCTCTAATTAATGACAATAACGGACACCAAGTTGTAAACGAAAATAGATGTTTTATCTTGTGAATATTTAGCATCGACCGAGAAACGTTGACTCACCTTTATAATTTGTCTTATCCGAAGAAAACAACAATTTACAACCACTTGGAGAATTCTATGCTGATTGTTCTTCTGTTGATCCCCATTGATCCTAGAGGCTATTATTTCTCCCTGCAAACTTGTTTCTCGATGTCATGTCCAACCTCAACAGCGTTTAGAATAAGTGTAGATGACAATGACGTCATAGCGTTTTCGTCATAGGGCTTTGACGTCATAAAATAGAACGTGCTACCTTTCCTATAGCTTTGATGTCACTGATCCAGAGTAAACAAATGTTGAGTGATTTGATATTTTGGCAGTTTCAAAAAATCAGCAGTGAAACTAGATCTCTGGAAATCATAGTTCAGGTAATAATCTAAAGTTTACAATACTTTTGTGTACTTCGCCATACTTGATAAAAACGAACCTGGTAGATCTAAAGAATGCTAAGTTGCTAACCAGCAACAACAGTGTCAATCATCAATGTTGCCATAGCATGATCATGATGATAGATCAACAACTTAACACTGTCTTGGCCAACAATGATTAGCGCAGATTAGTTGGGCTAATGATCTACCTATAGTGAAAAAATGACCAGTCTAAGAAATAGTGACTAACTTTCAGATCTGAAAGGTAGCAAATGTCTTCATATTTTATGAGATTAGATCTATCTCAGATATGGTAAACAGCTTCTTGTTCCATAATACAACTAAATATCATTACGATTTGAAAGTAGATCTAGGGGTCACAGAAATAGGTTCAGCTGAGTATCTGTTACTTTAATTATGCAAAACAGGGGTGCCTGTGATAAACAGAACAATAAAATTTTGTTGGAATAGTTTCCACTTTATTGTACATCACACAAATAGAGGACAGATAAAATAGTTGGCTGCGATAAGGCCAAAAAAAATATCTGTGTTTCGGGTAACCCGACCCTACCTGGCGAAACCCCCGACCCTAGAGTTTTTTTTTTTTCAAAGTAAATAAATGTGAAGTGTCCCTTCCCTATGTTATGCATGTAGACTAACTAGCATTTTTGGACCGTTACCCTAACCACAGATTGTTCTTTTCCAAGTTGGACCAACCTATAGAATTTTTTCACTTTTCACTTTAAAAAAAAGAAGCTTTGTCCCTACCCTATCACATTTTTGGGACTGTTGCCCAAAACACACATTTTTTTTGCGTTATGAGTTTCTTTTTATCAAAGGGGCTATACACATTTGATTTTTTATTTATACATATATTATACTACATTTTTTTTGTATGTTTTAAAAAATTCAAGCATGCCTTGCCCCTTTGTCTTTTGTGGCAGTGACTGCCAGTGAGCATCATATATGTACATTGACATATCTAATTAGTGATTGTATATTTTTCCACAGAATTGGTTGACCATTGATGTCAGAGCTCAGCTGTGAAAGAGGATAGCCAAACAAGGAAACTAAAGGACATTTAGCTGATATTTAGACTGTAGCGGGGTAATAGCAGTTTCGTAAAAAGTAAAGATTACATTCAAATAATTAAAGGTAACTTAGTACTATAATAGTGTTTCTATTCAGAAATCGGGGTTTTAAAAGTTTTTCAAGCAAAGAAGGGTCACTTTAGCTGGTAAGACAGCAGCCGCTGTCATGGTAACATAAGAACTTCATATAATTTTACATCCAGCTTGCTAAGGCGTAAAA